>JAINUG010000039.1:580000-612500 GCA_029706075.1 Aldrovandia affinis | reverse complement strand
TCTTAAAGACAGAAATGAAAACAGCCCTCGTCTTAATTAACAAACAAAAAAAGATATCTACAAGAACAAAGCACAAACAATGTGAATAAATCCAAGCTCACAAAACAAGAAATCAAGGAATAACGTTAGTCAGTTCAGCTACAGTGTGCCGTGAACACAGAAAAGATGACACACACGGAGCAGGCATGACTTTCTTGATAAAGTTGAAATAGTGATGGTGCAAAGAGGAAGAAATGGAGGAAAGCAGTACCTGTCTGTCAGGAAGAACCAGCTGCCCTGTTGTGTGTAGACAGACGGAGGGGCACAGGGAGCTTGGCCAGAGGAAGGGCAAAAGAGAAGATAGGACAGACTAGAGGATGAGAGCGAAAAGAGAGAGAGAGAGAGAGAGAGAGAGAGAGAGAGAGAGAGAGAGAGAGGCAGAGACAGAGAAAGAGAGAAAGAGAGCAGAACATAGAGATGAGAGCAGGAGTGCAGGAGAGAGACTGCAAAAGATAAAGGGAAGTGAGGGAAGAAGGGAGTGGAGTGAGAGAGCGAGAGAGAGAGACAAAGAGAGAGAGACTGTGGGGGAAAAGAGACTGCATGATAAAGAGAGAGAGAGAGAGAAGGAGAGTGACTACAGAACATCCAGGGAAGTGAACAGAGAGAGAAAGAGAGAAAGAGATACTGTGGGGGGAAAAGAGACACTACAGGAGCGAGAGGGCACTGAAACAAAGAGGCTCAGTCTCTGCCCCAGAACCATACATGCAGAGGAAGGTAAACACACGCTCAGATACGGTAGGCAACATGCATTTGATCCGCTCAAGCCCAGACAGGCCTGCCTCCATGCTCAGTGTTGCTGCCACTATAGCCACCCCTTCACGTGCTGAGGAGGGGGGGTAACAGAAGGCAGGACATCCTCCCCCTGTAATTACGCCTAATCCCTGTCCTCTCAATCACCACCCTCAGAGACAAGGGGCCTTCTTTCATCACAAGCCCTTTGAAATTTGTTACTCTGTCGCTAACAAATTCTGCAATAATGAGGACCAGAGATGGAATTAAATCAACACCTCAGTCCCACTGGTTCACAGCAATCGACTAAACCCCGAACCAGCTGAAGGCTGCTCACTCACCCGAACACAAAGAGGCTGCTAGCGTCGGTTCGGTAATGACTGAGCAAACAAGGTTTCAGTGTCAACTAAACACTACATTACATATTTGCTTTGCGTATTCTGCCATGCAGGGTGGCACAGGCGGCCTTTTACCCAGTGTCTATTTATGCAGCTGGATATGTACTGTAGTTCAAGGGCCAGGGCAGGAACACGCAACTCCCCAACATCTATGGCACATCGCTGCCAACGCCAGACATCTCTGCACCCCCTGCCAGTCCTAAACCACAGCCACAGTGGGACCGGTATTCTGTGTGGTTTCAGGTCACATGTCTCACACACAGCTGCGTGGGCAAGCCAGTGTGGTATAATGGTTAGGGAACCCGGCTTGTAACACAAATATTGCGGGTTCAATTCCCAGGTGTGGCACAGCCATTATACCCTTGAGCAAGGTACTTAACTTGAATTGCTTCAGTAATCCCGCTGTATAAATGGATTGTATGTACAGAAATGTAAACTGTGTAAGTCTCTCTGGATGAGAGCGACTGCTAAGCGCCCAAAATGTAAAATGTAAACGTAACTGTTTTCAGGCCAGCAGAGGAACCTGCAGAGTGAGTGTGGGCAGTCACATAGCTGAACAAACAGGGGGCTATATGTAAAAACACAAAGAAGAGTGTTTAAACACACTTCTGGACCACGGGCTATCTGAAAGCGCTTAATTTCAGTGCAGTACCCTGTACTTCAAATATGGAGGAATCACTTTCTGGAAAACGAGAGCAGGGGACATACTGCATGAGCGTAAAATATCAGCACCGATGTTGCCCGAAGTAACAGACATGCACACTAATAGACAAAAAAGTGAGTCAGAGCAGAATTCATGCTTCACACCAGGTTAGGAGGAGTGATTTTTGGCCCACGTGAAATGCCCAACTTTCAGCATGTTCCAAAAACAGGCCATTCCACACGTAGAACAATTCTGTATTGCAAGTGACCTGTAGTCCACACCACTCTAAGATCCAGTCCATAACTCTGCATGCTGTGTCAATGAGACCAGTATTCAAGTCTGATGACGAATATCTAAAAGAGACTCACCTCCCCTGTAGCCAACAGCCCAGTAGCCGCATTGCACTGGTGTCCGGATCGTAAGGGAGAGAGGCTGTGTGCTCACACACCGGAGTAGAGCGGTGTTCACTGGCGATGGGACAGCTGGACTTCAAGAGCCTCAAAATAGGCAGGGCCATCATGCCTTCTTAGTGATTCACTGATTATAACCAATAACAGCTTTTTTTTGCCAAGATTTCCTGTTTTGCCCCTGAGCAAAGTCTTTTGATTGGTTCGTATGCTTTGGTGACTGACAGCTTACGGTAGCTCCCGCCCCTTGTGCGGGGTCGATGACGTCTCGCTCCTCTGTGGCTGTTGTCCATGTTAATCAGACCCCTACAGCCACGCCAGGGTGGAGCAGGACAACTCCTTGTGCTTATCTGACAACTACCGCTCAACTAAACTGAGGCCGTGTCCACACTAATGCGGATACATTTAAAAACGCAGTTTTCGTGTCTAAATGTTTTCCGTCCACACTAGTGTTTTAGAAAACTTGGCCGTCCACACTAAAACTCCAAAAAAACTTTTACATTTCTTTAATGGGCATGCTCAGGAAACCTGAGGCAGCAATGGAGCATGTTCAATGTTTTGGCTACAGCCTGGATCACGTGACAAACATACGTCAGCGTTTTTGAAACCATCCGTCTTCCCCGTCTATACCACAATACGAAACCAGTGTTTTCAAATGTATCGATTTGGGAGAGCATCTTCGAAAAGGTCAGTTTTCAGTGGACAAAAACTCTGTCTTAGTGTGGATGGAAGGCCAAAGCGGAGAAAAAAATATGTGTTTTCAAATGTATCCTCATTAGTGCGGACATGGCCTGAGTCTCTCTCTCCCCACCAGCAGATACCCATCACTGCCTTTGTGTGACCTCATGGAAATGTCAGTGTGGCCGAATCAATGGGTTTCGCCCCAAGTCCAGCTATTTCAGGCCTTTCAATGGACTTCATCTCCAGGAATGAGGACGAAACTGATTTCGGATGCAGGAAAAACCGGTTTGGTCTGGTTTCTTTGGGTGAGTTCACAGAACTGGGAAAATGCAGTGAACACATTTCTCCATACTTCAGAGAAATGTGTGTGATTTTGAACCACAGGAAGACTACATGCGGGTGTACATGCGTTACGGTGAACACATTTAAATAACACCAACATCTAAGCGGACTGGATTACAGGTCACAATATTAGATATAACTCAACCACAGGCAGAACACAAATCAGGATCCTTCAAAGAGTTTATAGAGTATATTTGGGGGGAGGGGCAGAGGGTGCAGCATGCAACATGCTTCATACAGTTTTCTTACTGTAGGAAAGAGCGGAGAAAAAGAAAGCTTCAGCCACCACAGGAAGCCGAGGGAAAACACCTGCAAAGTGTCAAACGTTAGGGTCCATTACAATTTACCACAGATTGAACGTCACTGGAGAATGATGCTTTACCCCATAAGACAATGATCTCCATTTGATGTGACATGTCAGACTCACCAAAAATAACACTAAAACCAAGAAGTTAAAAAATCTCAATGACAATGAGCAAAGGTTTGCTCGTCAGCATCCTTGTTTGACGTCAAAAGGAGAATGAGAAGTTTTAACGTGTTTAACCTGTATGCCTGACCTGTCCTGCGAGGCTCCCCCGCCTCACACCATATGCATGACATCATCAGCAAACAGGGTGGGGCTGCTGGGCCCACACCCTCCCCAAACACAGCACACAGTGGGCAGACCACCACCGGTCCGTCAGCAAGCTTTTGTAGAACCACACAGACCAAAGTTTCAAAGAATGAGTGCTGTTTCAGGAGTTTGAGTTTTCTGGTAGGGAAAAATCTATTTACATTACAATAATGATACGCATCTTAAATACAATTATATGTAACATGTGTATCTTACATGTTACATATAACTTAGTGCAGCTTTGAAATTATAATAATTTTGTGCATTTTCTGGAAAATAGAGAATGGAACTAGTTGAGCAGGACGTACAGTGCCAAGCGCATGTCACACTTTAAAATGCATTATTTTTTTAATCAGCATTCTATATCACAAAGTGCCATTTTAATAAAAAGCAGGAGATAAAGTTTAATTCAGTCAGAGAATCTGAACGCAGGGGACTAAGAACATTCGACAGGAGAATGTGTGACCTCTGTACAGAATGGACAGGTAGAATGGCCTGGAAAACCAAGTGCAGCAACCTCTATCCCACAATGCACCACACCGCACCCAGAAAACCTCTCTAAGGGGCTTCTGCAAGTGTAACCCCTCATCCTGAGGAAGGGGGGTTTCCACAATCAGAGCAGAACTGTGCTGCATCACCTAAATCAGGGGTGTGTCCAATCGTATCCAAAAGGGCCGGTGTGGATGCAGGCCTAGCACTGCAACACCTCATTCAACTAATAAACTAACTAATCATGGTCTTCAATCAAATTCTGTTAATGAGAGATGATTAAAAATTACCCTCTTAATCCCACATTATTTCAGATACAACAGTTTATGTTACAAAGAATGATTATATTAGTATTGACTTTTAAGTCAAATCAGTTCTCGGACAATAAGACTTTCACATTCTGTGATGTGTTGTGGCAAATAATTCCTCCTGAACGATGCTAAATATTTACTTGATTTATAGACAGACCTACAGATGACATCAGCGAAGTCCTAAATGCTGGGAGTGTGGACACCCGGCCATTGAAACAAAATGTTCAGTTTGTGGAAAAGTTAAGGGTTCAAAGACAAAGCAAATGGTAATGAGACAAACTAATGCACTGTGTATTGTGTTATAATCCTTTTCAAAATTATGGAACTTAAACACGTTTTCCTTAATTAATCAAGAGTTCGGCTGGAATGAAAACCAGCGGACACAGGGGGTACCCCAGGGCTGAAGCTGAGACCCACCTCTCTGGTGTATTTTACTTCTGAAGGCCTTGGCTGCTGTCCCAGCAAACGCAGCCTGTCCTGTAACCTTGTCCTCCCCATCGGCTGGACCTGTCATCCGTTGGGCTGTGAATAAGCTGCTTACCCTAAACCCCTGACCTACAGTTTAACCCTGTATCCACGGTGCAGCTGGAACCAGGGTGAGTCACTAGGTACAGGCTTTGGCTCTAGTCCTCTAAGGAAAGCAGGTTTGGAATGCACAGTGGTTCTGCATGGCTAGAGCATGGCGTTGACAACGCTCGGGTTGTGGGTTCGACTCCCATTGGGACCACGTGTATTATATATGACACAGTGCCGTGTGCTTGAGTGAAGACGCGTTCTCGTCTCTGGAGGTCACATGTGAGGCCTGCAGGCAGGCAGTGTGGTATAATGGTTAGGGTGCTGGGCTTGTAACGTTAATGTTGCAGGTTCAATCCCCAGGTGGGACACTGCCGTTGTACCCTTGAGCAAGGTACTTAAACTGAATTGCTTCAGTAAATATCCAGCTGTATAAATGGATTGTATGTAAAGAAATGTGAAACTGTAAGTCGCTCTGGATAAGAGCATCTGCTAAATGCCTGTAATGTAATGTAATGTATCAGCAGAGAATGACAGACACAGTGATGTTCATGGTGGCCTGTGAGCACGAGGGGCTGGGGAAAATATGTCTGACTACGCCTGCAGCGCACGTCATTCACACGGGATTGTGAAACGAATAAAAATTCCACGAGTTTCAACAAGCACGCTGGCGACAGACGTCACATGCCTGCAACAGCAAGGACTCGTATCTGGCAGGTGAACTTGATCCATCGAGCAAAGAAAATCACCAAATAATGTACACAACACAGAAACATGTAAAAACATAATGCACAAACGGAAAGCGTGAAATGTTCAAATTAATTCCAATGCACATAATGCACGGACAACACAGGAAAGCGTGAAACGTTCAAATTAATTCCAATCTAACGGCCGGAGGAACACACCACTCACACACAAACACACTCACAGAACCCAGCACTCACTCACTCACTCAGCCTCAGAGAGAATTCACACAGCGCACTCACACACACTGATTAGATGCTCTTACCCACACACACACACACACACACACACACACCAGCTACATGCACACACACACACACACACACACACACACACACACACACACACACACACACTCTCTCACACTCTCTCTTACACACACACACACACACACACACACACACACACACACACACACACACACACACTCACACACACTGTCACTGTCACACACACACACACACACACACAGCTGATGCGTGTTGCTTCACTCCTCCAGACGAAACACCCACGGTGGGGTTGACAAAACACCCACGGGGGGGGGATATTGTTTTCACAGCTGGGCCCTGAGTCACGCCCGCCCCCCCCCTCAGGATGGACGCGGTGCCCATAAAGAGCACAGTGTTCCCACCCGACCGCCCCGGCCAGCACAATGCACCCTGAGAGGGTGTACCTCTTTAGGAGCCAGAGCTCACGGCCACAGCCTAATTCACAGCCTGCCGAACGCCACCCACCCCACCAGCACAGCCCAATTCACAGCCACAGCCTGCCGGACGCCAACGACCCACTCCAGATGGTTATCAGCACACAAGGCACAGACAGTGCACAATAGCCAGGAGTGCTGGCAGGAGTCGGATCTTTCCGTCAGTTGAGAGTGATTGTGATCTGTCTCTTTGTGTGAGCAGACTTTCCCTGCCGAGCGTGAGGGAGAGGGAGAGGTGGGGGGCGGGGGGGGCAAGGCACGCGTTCTCACCTGGAGCCAGCCCTCTCCTGTCCAGCGGGTCTCGCTTCGCTCTGAGAATACTCCGCCGACTTCCTGCCCTGGGCCGGGACGTTCTGGAGAGCGCACACAACAATAAAACTAGACTTAGCAACTTAGCACAGGACCCTCCGGAACAGCACGCAGAGACGTTCTCCTTCCTCCCGAAGCGTAGAGCAGAGAGCCTGCCCTCTGCTAGGCTCCTGTTTCACGCCTTTGTCCTCTGCGCTGCAATGCAAACCTCCTGACGTGGCTCATTGTACCTCCGCAGCTACGTAACAAGTTATTTTAACGTTACAGTGTCAGCTTCTTTGGAGAGGGGCGGGGGAAATCACCGCGTGTATTGCTTTTGTTTGAGGGTGTGTCTTTATGTACAGACCGGGGTTTACATTTGACTTCCCTGGTTCCTTTATAACAGGGTTACTCATTCATCCTGCTGGGTAAGAAACACTGACTTCATTACTGTACTGAAATCTTCTAACGTGTAAACAACACAGGTAAACAAAGCTTATAAAACCAAAGCCCCTAATTCAGTTTTATCTCTTTCATTTAGCCTATCGTGTGTTGAAAGGTTGCTCATTAAAATAGACTAAGAGGAAGCCCAAACATAAATCTGCAAAATGTTTACTGAACACACTGGAGCCAGGTGAGCAAGCAGTCAGACTAAAATCTTAAGGTTCTTACTGCACTGCGCGTGTGTGTGTACACACATGTGTGAGCATGTGTGTGTGTGTATGTGTGAGTGTGTGTGTGTGTACAGGTGTGTGTGCATGTGTGTATGTGTGTGTGTGTACAGGTGTGTGTATGTGTGTATGTGTGTGTGTGTGCGAGTGTGTGTGTGTGTGTGTAATGTGTGTGTGTGTACAGGTGTGTGTATGTGTGCGAGTGTGTGTGTGTACAGGTGTGTGTGCATGTGTGTAATGTGTGTGTTTGTACAGGTGTGTGTATGTGTGTGTGTGTGTGTGTGTGTGTGTGTGTGTGTGTGTGTGTGTGTGTGAGTGTGTTTATGTGTGTATGCGTGTATGTGTGTGTGCAGGTGCGTGTGTGTGTACGTGTGAACACTCCTCCTGCAGTAAATGATTAACTGGGGTGCAGTCACAGGGCGGGGGCGGTTGACCGAGACTGACCTCTCCGTAGAAATCGGCGGAGGGGGACGATCTGGACCTCTCGTGGACGTACGAGGGCCTGTTTCGCTCCTCCACGCCCGGGTCCAGGATGTTGTCGGCCGGAGTGGTATCTCCCAGAAGGCCTTGCTTCCGCGGGCTTCCTCTGCACGTTCCAGGTGGCCTCATACTCGGCGAAGGTGCCCAGCCGCTGCTGCTCCAGCAGGGCCTCCCCCTCCCCCCGCGCCTCCTCCTCCTCCCCGCTGCCCGGGTGGGCCTCCTGGCCTCCCGGCCTGGGCTCGCCGGGGCCCTCGGGGGAGCCCCTGCGGGGTCTGCTTGGCCGCGGGCCTGGGGAAAGCGGGCCGCCCGGTCGCCTCGAAGAACTTGCGGCGGTCGGCGAAGGACCCGGCGGCCTCGGCGCTCGGGGCTCCTCCTCCACCCCCACCTCGTGGATCTTGTCGGGCTCCGAGAAGGAGCGCAGCCTCTTCTCCGCCGAGAAGCGCTTCCGGCCCCCGATGCGGGACACCTGGGCGCCCGGCCTGCCCCCCTGCAGCGCCTCCGAGAGGCCGGAGGTGTCTCTGCGCGCCGGGCGGAGGAGGAGGAGGAGGAGTCGAGGGGGCCGGGGTGCTCCTGCAGCATGGGCTCCAGGTCTCTCCTCCTGAAGGAGGTGGCCTGCAGGACGCGGGCCTGCGCCTCCTTCAGGTGGTCCTTGTAGGTGCTGGTGAAGGAGCCGTCCGAGGAGGAGGAGGAGGAGGGGGCGGGGCGGGGCCGGGGTCTTCGCGTCCTCCTCGGCCTCGCTGGGCCCCGTCAGCGCCGCTGCGCTCCGGCTCTTCTGCAGCTGCGCCCTCTTCAGCTGGATCTCGTTGCGCAGGGTGGTGGCGAAACGGTCGCTGCGCCTCACCTGCTTGCCGCCCGCCTCCCCGCCCCCGTCGCCCGGCTTGGGGTCCGGGCCCGCGCCCTCGTGGGACAGCGAGTGCAGCATGGGCGTGGCCTGCGGGCAGATCTTGGCGTCGCCCTGCAGGAGCCAGGGGTCCTGCTGGGCGGCGGCGTGTCTCTGCTGGGCCGCCCCGCCGTGCTTGCTGGGGGGGTAGCTCATGTAATGGGCCTCGGCGCCCGGCCCGCTCACCCTCCTCTGGCCACCGCGCTCCTCCACGCCGGCTCTGGGTGCAGCGGTAGCCGCGGTGGTTGAGGCCGGCTGGTCGAGGGGCGGGATGCTGTCCCGCCGGCTGAAGCCGTTGCTGTCCTTGGCGTCGGGGCTGCCTGCTGCTGCGGTGGGGGCGGGGGCGGTGGGTGCTTGGCTTTGGGGGCCTTCTGGGGGGCGGCTGAGCCCCTGTCCATCGCCGCCTGGGACGCCTCCACACCCTTCCAGCCCTCCACCCTCACCAGCGAGGCCTGAGGGCCAGACGCCGGGGGCTGGCGGGCGGTGACGCAGTAATACCGGCTGTGCCCGTCCGGGTTCTGGCTCTGGTTCTGGTTCTGGTTCTGGTCGACGGCAGCGGCGGCGGACAGGGAGGCGCTGGAGGTGCGCACCTGGGCGGGGCCGTATGGGGGGGCGTAGCTGTTGGTGGGCAGCTCCTGCATGCTGCTGTAGTACGCGCCCACGGTGGGCGGCTGCCTGGGCGCGGTGGCGGTGGCGGTGGCTCTGGGCGGCGTGTAGAAGGTGCTCTCATCGCTGTACTGCCTCTGGTGCCGGTGGGGAAGGTAGGCGTAGGGGAGCTGGCCCAGACGGACGTCGGTGCTGGACAGAGAGTGCAGCTTGTTGGAGCTGTTGAACTGGCTGCTCCCGCTGCTGCTGCTGTTGTTGTAGCCGTCAGCCGGAGGAACGTAAGGGTGGAGGCTGTCGGCCTTGTGGGGGGCGTTGTAGACCAGGCGGGGTTCGGGCCCCCTCTCGCGGTGGACCCTCAGGAAGTTCTCGGGCCCCTCGGGGGCCGCCCTGTCCGCGGGCCTGCCCTGGGGGAGAGGGACGGGACAGGGCCAGGGCCGGGCCCCTCGGGGTAGGGGATGACCAGGCCCTTCTCGTGGCCCTTGGTGACGGCGAAGCTGTCGCTGCGCACCGGGGGCGGCGGTGGGGGCGGGGGGGGGCGGCGCTCTTCTTCTTCTCGGGGACGTGCCAGACGGGTCCGGCGCTGGGCCTGCCGGAGGAGCTGGAGTGCCTGGAGCCCGGCTGCTCGTCCCCGGCTCTGGGGCTCTCCCGGCCCGCGCCCCCCCGCCCGCTCCTGGGGGCAGCTGCAGGTACCCCCTCGCCCAGGCTCTGCCCGGACCTCCCGTTGCTGTGCCGCCCCCCCCGAATCCCACTGGCCCGCCTTGCACAGCATGTTCTCGGTGGAGGCGGCGTTGCTCTGGGACAGCGGGTAGTCGGGCGTGCTGGAGGCGGTGGAGAAGGAGCTGTAGGCCGAGTCGCGCTTGCTGCCGCCCAGGTGGTCCACGCTGTTGTTGGACTTGGCCGGGGAGAGGCGTCCCGGAGGGTAGGGGTGCGGGGAGTGCTCTAGGCTGTCCATGCTGCCCAGGGAGCTGAACTGGTCGGACACTCGCCGCAGGTTGGCCGGGTCCCAGCAGCTGGACAGGTCATTGGACGAGGAGCTGGGAACGGCACACGGGGGGGGGTTAGACTTCTTCTGCTGGGTATCTGCAGTGACTGAGACACTTTGTGATATTTTACTCACGTCGGTGAATTGGGATATTTCTGGTATAACCTGGGTACCCTGTTCTTACGTATAAAACTAGATCACAGAAGTTACCTCAGCCTCTGCTTCAGCGTTGGCTCCTGAAACATCATTACCAAAAGGTAACATGGGTGGCCACATCTTGGCTCATTGGCTCAAAGAGGTAACATGGTTGTGGGTTCATTCCCCACTGGGGAATGTTACAAGAAATTAAATCAAATAAGAAATATTTTTAGTCTAGATCTTTAGTTAAGTAAAGCCATGAAATATTTTTAGTCTTTTTCTCATTTGGCTGACCTTTTGGCAATATAAACATAGATCACCCATTCAAGTGCCTTCCTCCACCACCCTTATTTCTTGTTGAAATGCCCATTCTGGAACTCGAAATCAGATTATCCGTTTCCAAATAGCTAATGTACAAAACATACTATTGGCAGCCATTAAATCGAATAAGTTCTTCCTTGTCCCAAAGCCAAAAACCCCAACAGCTCTCACCCAAATCCATAGCAAAAACATCCTCAATTATCCAAAGACACAGACAGACAATTGTACACACAGGGGAGGCCAACAAACACTTGGTACAATCTCACTGTGGGGGTGACGTGGGCAAAGGCCAGAGAGAACGTTCGTCCTTCTGCGGGTACGGTTTGTAAAAACAGCAGCGCCCCTCCTCCTTCGAGCCCCAAGCCAGCTCACCTTGCATCATATCTGGTGTGCCAGACCGTTGTGGGCGTGGACTGTGTTTTGGTGGCTTCTGATTGGCCCTCGGTGAACTTGGTGGAGTGCCAGGAGTGAGGTCTGCTCACAGGTTCGTTCCTCCTGGAGGGAAGAAGAAAGGGGACAAAGCGCTGGATTAGAAGAACAAAGAGTGCAAGCTTGTAAGGTTTAAAAGGTGACTAAACACTACAGCAATAAAAGCATACACCAACCATTCACCCCTTGCCAGTGCCCCCCCCACACCAGTGGTTTGTCCTGGATGACCTAGAGCCAAGGACCCAGGAACACTCACACAGTATGATCTCATGCACATTAAAACCTACCCCTTTAAGCGGTGCTTTCTGTAATGCGTGTGGGGGAGAAGGTAGAGACAAACATATTAGTCCCAAATGAGTCACAAATATGACATTCGTACGCTGTTCACGCTCTCTTACACTGCGAGCACTGGCATCAGTAGCCTTGACACCAGTCCGTGTGGCTCAATCTCACCTGGGCCCAAACACAAAATGCCCAATACTTTTCATACGCGATGAGCGTTTGCATCAACCCATTAATGACTTCAGCATGACCCAGCTAGGGCACGCTGCGGCTCTCTTCTTTGTGGATTTGTATCTCCCAGCATAAACCGTACAGTTCCAAACATACTGGAGACAAAAGTGTCTGTTCGTCATTCACTACTTTAACTCTTATGTTAATGTAAAAATCCTTTAAAATGTGAAAACTTAAAATGGCAGGCACTGGGGTGTTATATCAGGTGCTAATGGAGTGAAAATGCTGCTCTGTCCACCAAATGTTGATCATTATAGCATTTTTTTAATTGTATTTTTTATACACAGGTTGAAAGTTCTCAACCAGCTCTGTGTCCTGTTAATGTCTCATAACCGATTGTCTGATTGATCATTTCCATTGGTTTTAAAGTCAAATTAATTTATTTTACATACATACACATTGAGGAAAAAGGGACTACCTATCGTTGTTTGTACTGGTGGACTGAGAGTGCTAATCTTAGCTACCTTGGCTGTGTGACTCAAGCGATAAAAGGAAGCTGCTTCTGTTTATTATGTTTAACATTGAGTAGCGTTAGCTAAGTAACCATGTATTTGCTCCAAGTACCAAAAAAACCCTTTTGATTATAAATCAGTTTGAATACATTGGTCACAGGATTCACTTAATGGTCAATTACCAGGTCTCACTTGTAACTTCCTGGTTAAATAAATGTTTAATAAAATAAGCAATGGCACAATAATGTCAACATAATATCTGGCAATGAGGCACACTAAAAGGAAGTTCAGCTGCCCCCCAAATTCCAACATAACCCCTACAAGCACTGTATGAAAGACACAAATGTGACTAAGACACATACTCTTCTAATGCAATGAAGACAAGACCACAAGACCACACAACTACAGGACCACAAAAAATAGTTACTGCTCCACACGGCACTGAAGGGGTGGGCTGGAATGGAGAAGGAGGGTGGGATGAGGCGATCGGAATACATCTGATTGGACGGATGGGATGATCGGAGCACATCTGATTGGACGGATGGGGTTATCGGAGCACATCTGATTGGACGGATGGGAGGGTGGCACGTTGGGGGGGGGGGGGGGATAAGTTGGTGGTCGCTTACGATACCATACCTCATGGAACTTCGCAAAATCTTCGTAAGAAAGCTCCTGGCCACATGCACGTCACTCTCTGATGGCATTTTCTGTGCTACAATATCCACCATTTTCATCTGCCTGGGGCAACAGGGAGGAGGAACACACACATGCTGGATCATTGCACTCAGTGACCAAGAGAACAGATTCAGGGAATATGGAAGCAACAGGTGAATCTCCGCACTGACCGACCACTGGCCACGCGTGGCACAGAGACAGGTCACAAGCGTGAGTTCAACACTTTAAAACCAGCACAAGATCATGTGTTAGCTCTATTCTACTCAGTGCATTTAGTATGTTAATGAGCTGCTCCTACAAAGCAGGGCCTACGTAGAATGTAAAAGAGCAGAAGTGCTCTCGAGAAATCTGTCCGATACGCTTTCCCGTTGGACTGCGAGTTCTCTCTTAATTCAGATACGTGCTCCCCATCTGTCCATACAGACTCAAATGAGCATCAGTCATCGTACAAGGACAACCGTAACAAAGCCAGCAGCTGCCCCGCTTACAGCAGGAACTTCATAAGAGGAAAATAAGAAAGCGCGTGTCCGGAGTCTGACCAGTAAACAAGGCAAACAGAACTATTTTAATACAAAACATGACCAAACTGCGCAATATGCTCAACAGAGTCAAGCAACTGTTATTTTTCTCCCGCAGGGACATAGCTGAAGCGGTCACTGTAGAGTAGCATTCTACAGAGCATGTACGTGACACTGCATGGAGTGGTAAACTCTGTCCCCCTCTTCTGGCCAAAATGAACACTACAACACCACTGATTAAGCAATATCCCGTCTATGAATGAGAGACGTGGGGGAAAAAACTAAATCCACAGAGATTGTGCTCATGGCCGTTAATCTTTTGGACACCCTGTGCTTGGTCTTAAAACAACACTACTGGTAAAAAAAAAAAAAGTGCTTATTATGTTTTAGGGTGGGGTTGGAGTTGGTGGTGTAGTCAAAATAATCACGATTCTAGTCTCGGAATAATCTTCTGCTGACTTAATAAAGGTACAGATTGCCAGGGAGGCCGGGGAGGAGGTAAGAGAGGCATTACGTGACCCAGGTCGGATCTGCGCCTCCTCTGAGTGGCGCGGGGGATAAGAGGCAGCGCTGCGGCGCTGAGACCCGTCCATGCCATATGGCCACGGTGCCGCTCAGGGCCCCGCGCGCGTGTTAAACAGCATGGGGCGTGGGGCTTAGAGACCCCTTCAATCTCCTACTAAACAAGGTCAGCCACTCCGCGTCTGCTGTCTGCTCTCCCCGGGGAGGAAACGGGCTCTGCCCCGTCGGCTTTGCAAACGCTTTCGGTCTCAGGTGCATCGAGCCCAAGACTCCAGACCCCTCGGCATGGGCATAGCACATCCATCCATCCTGATCAGTCCCCTCCTCCGTTAGGAGAGGAAAACTCTCCACGACACCCTGGGACAGAATGATAGATTTTTTTAAATGCAGTTCAAAGTAATGCTTTCATTTTAGAACAGCAGGCAAAGATACCTGTAAGTCGTTAACTGTCTGAGGAGGGAGCACTCTGGACTCTGCATTTCTGTTCAAATAACTTATTTTGCAGGTTTCCAGCTGAAGCATTGGACCTTGATGTAGTAGGTGCAGCAGTCTGGAATCTAATCCTGAGCGTGCCAGTGCAGACTGCCAGCAAGGAGGCCCGGGGGAACGGGGTGGGGGGGGGGTTTCAGATGGCAGGGTTTCCCCCATCTCCTCGCACGTGATCGACTCCTATCGAGGCGCCCGCTGCGGTCTGCCTGCGCCGAGCTGCACGTGGAGTGCAGTCCTGCAGCGCCATGACTGCGCAGCTCAGCCGGTGGACTGCGGAGTGAAAACCAGTGGCGGATGACCTCACCTGGCAGCTTGGAGGACACTACCGATGTGCTTCGCACCCGCAAAATCTACAAAGGACGTTGCAGTGACGGGGCGAGCCAAATACGATTGGGCACTCCCCATTGGGGAAAATTGATAAAACTACTTCCTTGTTATTATTTATCCAAATGTCAAACCAATGACTTAATGACCTAAATCCAGTATCCTGCTTGTGTGTGGAAACAGAAATGATGCCCCCCCCCTCCTTCCGTTAACATACACGTTACTGCTAGGCAACATGTACTCCACATCTCTGATTGGCTAAGGGATTCCTGACAAGTCCTCTGGATTCTAATCTTGACAGACAGGTCCTATAATCTCCAGTTCCTTTCAAACTACCCTATGACACTGACTGATCAGGTCCTGAGAAACACACCCTTCTGGAGCAGTTTTGGTGTACTAGTACCAGTATTAACCTGTAGGTCTCCATGATCAAAAGCTTTAAGACTCATGAGAGGAAATGGCTCTAAAATACATCTTGTGGGGAGAGAAAACAAAAGTAAATCTCACCTTCCAACTACAATGTCAGGTTTCACCATCAACTTTAGTGCTGAACCTCAGGACAGACAAATACCACAACGCCCTTCAATTAACAATTTGGGGTCTGATGGTTGAACAAAATGCCCAACACAAGCCAAAGCAATCAAAGATGAACACACACAGAACGTGACGTGTCACATACTTGGATCAATATCTGTAAACCACCCTCTTTTGAGTAACGGTCTCAGGTAAAGAGCAG
Organism: Aldrovandia affinis; assembly: GCA_029706075.1. NCBI lineage: Eukaryota > Metazoa > Chordata > Actinopteri > Notacanthiformes > Halosauridae > Aldrovandia > Aldrovandia affinis. The sequence goes on along the minus strand of JAINUG010000039.1, from coordinate 596,864 downwards.
CCACACGACCTCCAAACTCGAGTGTTTCTAGGGACTAGCTCCAGAAACTAGAACATTCCACTCCCTGTTCCTCCAGAGTAAAGACCCACTGTACTTCACCTATGACTTCCTGGCCTTTCACAGCACTTCAAAGAAATACCAAGAAAAAAAGGAGAAAACCCACAGCCTAACCAAAGTGAAGGTGAAAACACATTTTCCTCTGCGCCGCTGTAATTTAATCTTGATCACCTTTAAAGGGGTCAGGGAATAAGTTTCCACTTTTTCCGCAAATTGTTTCACAGGTTTTTTTTTTTTTTTTCCCTCTGGAAAATGCCCATTGTCCAAGTGACACCCTGTTTGTAAATGGGGCTACGCAAAAATAAAGATTGATAAAAGACAGATTTATTTTAGGGAGGGGAGAAAAACCCAGACTTAGTGATGTTTAACTTTTTTTTGGGCGGGTCAAACCTCTGTTAAAAATCGTGCATACCTCAAACCTGAGCTTATCTCCGTCGCCACACGAGAGTACGTGAGGCTGGCTGGTGTTTACTGAGGAAACAAAGGCCTGCGCTCTCTCATTCAGCGGGGTGAACTCTCCCCGGCCCACAGGGCCACAAGGTCAAGGGGTCCTACGCTCTCACCCCGGTACCTCCAAAAAATGCTCTTCAGCGCAGGACTCGCAAACACACGCCACATTGTCTTATTCGGTATGCGGACTTGTTTAAAATGCAGTTTATCAACTCGTACAAACATTGAATTTCTTTTAAATTAATTTGTGTGACACACACACAAAGTAAGGAACAGAATATGGATATATTTGGATACGTTCGGATTTAACGCAGAGCGTAGTTTACGAATTGCCTTGATTGTGTATCGCGTGAGAATAATTAGACGGGGGGAAATGGAAAGAAATGGGTGGCGGTGGTCACGGGCAAACTTTAACAAGTTCTACGGCAAGACATCAGGGCCAAACTTCTCCCCGCGATCAATTTGTATACTTTTTTGAAAATAAATAATGAATAAATTTGACAAATCAATCGAGGGGACAAAGACGGCGCAGAGGGAAGCTTCCTCTTCCTCGTGGAGCAATGTTTAAAAAGTGTTTGTGCCTCCCCCGACCCCCCCCCCCCCTTCGTCTGCCTTATGCAAATTCCACGGAGCTCGGTGCCCTCTTCTCTCACGTCGCTCTCCATACAAATGCAAATGGCCCTGTATTCACGGGCCGCATCGTCAGGGCTACAAGCAGGGCCGCCGTAGATATTTCTGCGCAGCGACTCAATGGAGACCCTGCGGCAGGGAGGAAGAGGGGAAGAAAAGGGGGGAGAGAGGGGCTGGAAATCCCCTGCTTACTTCACTGTGCTGGGAGGAGGCGCGTTCAAAAACAAACAGAGAGCCTGAGAGGCCCGGCGAAACAGACTCGTCAGGCAAACCGCCGAGCCAAAAGAAACAGAGAGCGGGGAAAAAAGGAAAGTCCTTTAGTCTTAAAGGTCGGCACTGTGAAGCCTAGCGTTACACGGGACTAAGAAAACACGGATCATCCGATACACAAAAGGCGCCTTTCGAGAAAGGATTTGTCAAGTTCATCTAAACAGATACCGACAGTTCCATTTCCTAGTGCTATTGTTTTCCCCGAAAAATATAACAAATTCGAAATTAACTACCATAGACGAAATCATTCCGAATGGAGCGTGTAGCCCTCGCTGCCTCAAAGCAACAGGTGATCACAGAAGCTTAAGTCCGATTTGTGGATCACAACACACGCCGCTAAGCGCACTACACAGTGCACTGAAGTAGCAGAGGATCCGACACCACAAAAGTCTCATCAAGTGTGACGGTGCGATCGAGTGACAGAAGTAAACGAGGAGCGTGAGGTGAAAGTCAGGCAAGCCGAACAGAAACACCCAGAAAACGTACAATAAGATGCGACTCACCAAACTCCGGAGAGCAACACCGAACAAACCGAGAGACGGCCGGGACGCAGTGGCAGTGCTTCCCAGATCCTGCCTGCCTGCCTGCCTGCCTGCCTGCGGAAGGATCCTGGGAGGAGGTTCAGAAGCCCCTAAAATTGCAGGTCGGACTGGGCTGTGCTCCAGTGCACTTTCTGCAGGCGGTGCATTCCACAGACACTTCAAAGATGAGCAGGGACAATGGGCCCTCAGCACACTGCCCGGACTCTGACGTCTGGCCTCCGGCTATGGCTCCGTCCGCAGCGTCCGAAAATAAGACCCCCCTGGCACCCCGATCTCCGGGCATTCCACACCCACAAACGGGGTGGGGACACACACACACACACACACACACACACATGCACACGCACACGCACACAGTTCTACTGCATGGGTATGCGTGTGCCGAGTCGCTTGTGCTTTTGCGTTTCGGTCAAAAGGAGACGTCTCTTGGGATTGTGGGTTTTTTCCCTCCCCTAAAGGAAGGGCGGGGGGTTGTCACACCAGTTCCCTTAAGGTAATCCACCAGCTTGCTTCCTCTCATTGGCCGAGGGCTCATAAGCTAATCAAGGATTGGGGAAAAACTAGACCCCCACCCCTCTCTCCCCCCCACTAAAGGCCAATCGTGGGCAGCTCTACTGTGTTTCTCCTGTAATGCCGGGGACAGGTTCCTCGGCTATAGCTTAGCAGTGTATTGGGAACTATCCGTTTGTGCAGTGTTTGAAAACAACGTTGTTTGTTTGTAAATCTGGGTATTGACTATTTTGGCGTCAACACACTCAAGAAATGGACAAAAGATGTTGTGCAATGGTTCTGGATTCCAAACCTCAAATGATTGTTCAGGCTGGCCCAGGTACACCAAAAAAAGAATACCTTTCATTTTAATCGCATTTCCAAAAGCATTTCCAATTGAAATGTGGTTTCAAAGCTTTGCACTGCCGACTTCATTTAAACATGCTGAAACCTGAGATACACCGAGACCCAGGTGAGACAGCTACCCACAAGACAGCTTTACAAAATAATTTTTCACAATAATCTACTGTGAGTTGGCTTCTCATCCATGCATTCAATGATCAATGCATTCAGATAAATGTTGCATTTTCAGCTCAGCTAAATAAAAAAATAAATTTTTTTTTAAAGAGCACTTGAGTATCCCTTAGCACAGGGATGTCAAACTCATTCCATTGAAGGCCGAGTGTTTGCAGGTTTTTAGCAACCTATGAACTACACCAGGTGATTTCAATTAGTTCCCCTACTTGGTTGAAGAAGGGAGCTAATTAGTGAAATCACCTGGTATGAGTTTGACACCTGTGCCTTAGTACATTACACTAAGTTAAAATAACTAACCCTAAAGGCACTGCCTCATTCGTACAGTCAACAACGGGATTCATGGGTATGGAAGTTTAAATCACTACACAATGCTAAACTGAGAGAGAACAGGTATGTTCAGTATGTGCACTCAGTCATGGATGACTCCTTGATTTGTATGATTTGCGAAGGTCTCACAACGGCTAAATTGAGCAGGTCCACAGCCCTGGTCCTGTGGCGGTATGAGGAATGAAAAGGAGCCGCTGACATAAGACAGAATCACAGCGGGACTGGGAATTACTGCTGAGAATGAAGTAGCATAATCTGTGATTGCCAAATGGAATTGTCAAAATATCGCACCACGATAAAAATAAATAAATCACATAAATATTATAATATAAAAAAATAATATAACAAATATTTTTCAGCCAAGACAAAATTGCACTTCTGGCAGCCGTCTGCCGTCACTGCACAACACTATTTCCAGGGTCTGTCGGTGTCTCATGCAGAGCCTCACGTCCAGCAAATCCCACCTCATCTCTGCGATTCTGGAGAGCTCAGCTGTTTGTCCATTAAAACCGAACGGCGCTGTTAATGCCGTACGATTAAGGCATCGTACGTGGAAATCAATCACTCCACCAACTGCTGACTCATCGTTTCGTTTTGCTGAAGCCCGGCGTCCCACGCGGACAACAAAAAGAAGGGAGCGGTGAGAGAGGTGCAGCTGGCCCCAGTGCCCAACACAATGGAAAAGGCACAGTAATCAGCAGAGGGGCAGGGGCTTTCAGAATCAGAATCAGAATCAGACTGCCCCAAGTTACAGTTGCACTCAGACATATAACATATTATACATGGCAACATCACGCAAACATTCATCATTCAAGACATAGGGCTGTTTGTACCGTGAGAATCACATTGACATTTTAGGCATTTAGCAGATGCTCTTATCCAGAGTGACTCACACAGTTTTACATTTCTTTACATGGCATTTATACAGCTGGATATTTTACTGAAGCAATTCAGGTTAAGTACCTTGCTCAAGGGTACAACGGCAGTGCCCCCACTTGGGAATTGAACCAACAACCTCTGGGTTACAAGCCCAGCTCCCTAACCATTACACTGCACTGCCCCTGCCCCTGCCACTGCCACGGCCATGGGACACCGTTACCTCTGGGTGGGTGGGTGGCTGGGGGAGATGTGGTCTCCTGCTGTGCTTTGGGGGGGTCGGGGGTCATCTCAATGGACTCTGTCTCCTCTCACAGCACAGTATCTCAGTAAGTGCTGATGCTGTCTGCTGCCTAAGCCAACGTAAAGAACAGCATGAATTCAATTCACAGAAGGAAATTGAGTTTGCCACAGACGTCTAAATGAGTTAAACACTTGTGCCTGTCGACAACATTCTTTGGGAGGGGGTGACTCACCTCCTCTCGCTCTCACCTCTCGCTCAAGTTCAAAGTGAAACACCAACTAGATCTAGATAAATTATTACAGACAATATTGCAGTGCAGCAATATTATTCTAATAATAGAGTGCAATATTCTTTTTTTTTTTATTAAGATTTTGTTTCAGATTTTCTCCCATTTTCTCCCAATTTAGTAGCCAATTACACCCGTTATTTTATGTCAATCCCCCCTCTAGTAATGTGAGTTCGCTGCCGTAGTCCTGCGACCGGTAGTGACGAAGGTGTGCCATCATCTCCTCCGAGACGGCACTCGCCAGGCCATCGACCGTAACCCGGTACTACAGGGCCACTCCTATGCGCAGCAAACGTCCTGTCGGCTTCCTTCCCCCCTCCCTGGGGCAGACAGCCAATCGCCGCCCCCGGTGGCGCTCCCGGCCAGAGCCGACTCTGGCGAGACGGGGAATTTAACCCCGGTCTCCTTGGCCAGTGTCGAACGCTGTAACCACTGGACCACGCGGGAGGCAGAGTGCAATATTCTAATATTTGGTAGAAACCTAAACTGGTCAAATGCTACAACAGCTTCAACTTGAATGTTATGTATAAATGAATATATAACATAGCCTGGTTATGACCAACAAATATATTAACACCCAGCATTGTACTTATACAAATTCACATCTTTTTCCCCATAGTCACAGTCACCTTCTGCTTAAGGGCTTCTCCTGGATCATGACATAATCCCCCCCACCTCAAGCACACACACACACACGCACACACACACACACACACACACACACACACACACACACCCACGCACACGCACACGCACACGCACACACCCACACACACACACACAGGCACACACAGACACACACACACAGACACACACACGCACACACACACCCCACACCCACACACGCACACACACACACACACACTTTTCCTAACAGGTATTCCCCGCACACAGGAGGTTTATATAACCTGACAACATGCCTCCCCTGGGGACAGTCTGCTTGTCTTGCCTTATTTGTTATTTGTTGCAAAAGTGTAAAACACACCTTTGCCGCGCTTCACCTGTACAGGCACCACCTGTAACCGGACCTTTCTGTCTCAGCGCGGCCGTGGCCCGTGTTTAAACAGAGCGGTGGGTCACCCATCTGCCCAGAGCCCCAGAGCCGCCATTTTACATTTACATTTACATTTTAGGCATTTAGCAGACGCTCTTATCCAGAGCGACTTACACAGTTTACATTTCTTTACATACAATCCATTTATGCAGCTGGATTTTTTACTGAAGCAATTAAGGTTAGGTACCTTGCTCAAGGATACAATGGCAGTGCTCCACCTGGGAATTGAACCAGCAACCTCCGAGTTACAAGTCCAGTTCCCTAACCATAATGCTACACAGCCGGCCTGCGTCTTCTCTGCTGCGTCGTCTCTCTTCTCATCTAATGCCAATTACGGCTGTCATGCACGAGGGCTGTAGCCCAGCGGCCTAATAGAGCAAACCTGCTCGCACGCTTAGCTTAAGCCAAGCGTTTTCATGAACAGAATAATCCCCCGAAGAAATGCCAATGGCAAATAAGGCAGTTATTTACACGGGTGACCCCCGCAGGAACACATTCATTGTCTTTTACTGGTTGTTAATTTTTTATACAATTGAAAAACCATTTTCTTTTGAGATTTTAACAGAGTAAACACATTTCATTCAAATCGTTGACATTAAATTTGATCTTTTAAACATCATGCCAGACAGTCCATGCCTTAGACTTCAATGGCATATCCACAGGCACACTTAGTGCAATATGTTTTTTAAAACACAAGGCAGAGAAATGTAGGCTGTAATGTCATAAAAACCTTGACCACAAAAAATAAATACTAATAACAACCTGAGAGTAGATGTGCAACAACAGTCAATGTGGACACTAGAGCAAAGTTCCCAAAATGTCTAAGCCCACGCTCCACTTGTGTAAATACATTTCCTGTGAACCCAACTCTTTTTTGCTTGTTTATGATTTATTCAAACCCCAGCCATAGTGGGAATCTTGCAATCAGGGCGAGTGCCTTTACTGTCGCCACCTGCCCACCCCTTATTAAAATGCAACCTAAAATTTTGAAAAAAATGTTTCCCTCTTTTGTTTGTGCCTTAACAGGATGCAGACCGTGGGGCTTCCACACACTAGAACAGTGTCTTAACAGGATGCAGACCGTGGGGCTCATCCACACACTAGAACAGTGCCTTTAACAGGATGCAGACCGTGGGGCTCATCCAAACACTAGAACAGTGTCTTAACAGGATTAACAGAACAGTGTCTTATGCAGACCGTGGGGCTCATCCAAACACTAGAACAGTGCCTTAACAGGATGCAGACCGTGGGGCTCATCCACACACTAGAACAGTGCCTTAACAGGATGCAGACCGTGGGGCTCATCCACACACTAGAACAGTGTCTTAACAGGATGCCGACCGTGGGGCTCATCCAAACACTAGAACAGTGCCTGCCGAACAGAACAGTGCCTTATGCAGACCGTGGGGCTCATCCACACACTAGAACAGTGCCTTAACAGGATGCAGACCGTGGGGCTCATCCCAGAACAGTGCCAACAGAATGCACAGCTGAATGCAAGGATGCAAAGCAATAGAACAGTGCCTTAACAGGATCTGCAAACTGAACAGTGCCTTAACAGGATGAGCCACCCAGCAGCCAACCACAGCTGAATGCAATGAAAGCAATAGTTGTCTGCGAACTGATCTGTCTGAATAAAAAATGTTGAATACTCATTTTTGTAACATAAATATCTGTTTTGGACATAATGTGGCATGAAGAGGGTAATGTTAAATCATGCCTGATTGGCCAAAAGTATCAAATTAAAAACAATGAACAGCTCGTATACTTCAAAAATCGCATTTACGGTTGGAAAGAAAACAATCACACACAGGGGAACCCCAGAAGCGAGGTGGAGGGCCACTGCGCTTAGAGGAGGCTCAATGCGTAGGCCTCTGCTGGGTGTAAAATGGGACCCTGGAGCAGGGCCACGGTCATAACTCAGCGCAGCTGACACGAGCGCTGCCAGCGCAAACACAGGGACGCGCTGATCTGCCTCTGGCCCGCGGGCTTGGGAGGGCTCTGGGCTGTGTGCACACTCAATACACCGGAGACCAGTTGCCTATGGAGAGCCTACGCTCAAAGGGTGTTCTGTCTCAAACAGGACTTTAACCAAGTTCTTTTTCTTCTGCATTGGGTATTACGGGTAAAAAAAATAAAACAAACGAAAATCAAACTGTCCCATGACCGTGCTATGCTCACGGAAGACAATAAAGTCAAAAGTCAAGTCAAAGTCAAAGTCTAAAACTATTCAATGATTTAAAAAAATAAACAACGTGCCAAATGGGAATAAAAAGTTATTACTGGTCACAAGGGCCATGCCTTACAATATATTTATTTTGAGAGGCTGGTACTACAGATACCTTGCCTTCGCAAGGGCAAACAAAGCCAGTCTGTAAACACACATGACACAGTTTGTGCAGCGCTGCTCTCATCCTCGTCGATCTGCTACATGATCGAGTGATCTGAAACCCTGGAGCTTTTTTATGTTCCCATTTCATTTCACATGCTGATGATGTGGGGGGAAAAAAAGGTGTCATGGCAACAAGGGACAACTACGAGTGCGACCGAGAGCACAAAGACCCCGCCGTCACCGCTGAAACAGGAGAGAGAGAGAAAGTACCCAATGGAACTGAAAGGATTCTTCAAAAGCCACCGATTTCTCTTCACATTTTTTTTACCACACATAACTCATCCGTGACGCGACAAAAGTGCCCCCCACGAGACTACATTAAAAAAACAAAAAAACAATAACAAAAACCAGCACTGTACCGTAAGCACTGATACTGTGTGCTACTACACCATTCCAACTTAAACAGCAGCATAAATTCAATTGACAGAAGAAAATTGGGTTGGCCTGCCACAGGTTTCTCTACACGAGTTAAAAACACCAGTAAATTGTGACTGTCACCAACATTCTTTCCCTGTTATTAAGTCACGGTGTGTCTGCTGTGATGCCCCCGGCAACGACAGATTCCATTCTCGCTGTTGCGTGTTAGTCTTTCCACATAAACGAGTTACACTATCAAAAGCTAACTGATGTTACCCCTCGGTTAATTTGGGAGTGGAAGGTTACGCACATTATTATTTTTACAAGCTACCATGCTGGCGTGGAAAGAACAATGAGGGTATAGTGTGTCCTAGCAGGCTGAATACCAGTCTACATACCAGCTAAAATGCCATAATCAAGATCCCTTCCGTCCATAAACACCTGTCAGATTGTGCGGGGAAGGTCTGGTCGTCTGTGTTTAATTATTCATTTCTCCTCCAGGCTTGTCAAAACAATCAGTCTCAATAATACGATCCCATCACTGCTCTGAACTCACCTAGGCGATGGGCCGGACCACATTTTAAAGCTGGGGGGACACACTAAAACTATGAGCTTCAAAAGGGATCATCATCTTTTTTCTCTCTCTCTCTCTTCCTTAATTGTAGTGTCGTGTGTTTCTTAAATTATGTGTGACGAGGTGAAACAAAAACAATAATTTAAAAAAACAGCTGTGCCCCAACGCTGGTAACGTCAAATGTTTCAAAAACATGTAAATGGGAATTATGTACACCCCTCTTCAAACTTAAAGTTGATCTTTCCCTTTTCTAAGCTGAAACCGTGCAACAGCTTTCTTTGCAGGGTGTAATTGGATTCTGTACTCTGTATTCATGTAAATCCAGCCACTGGGTCCAGAGAGGTGTAGCCAGTCTGTAAAACGCACAAAATCACCATACAATGGCAGGCAAATAACGGCAGGCAACAGGGCTCATTGTTCTACTGTAACCAGTAACCACTGCTAATGAATCACAGGTGAAAGAGTAAAAGGGCCAGTATCTTCACCAGCACAATGACACCACTCTGAAGGTGAAGAATGACGCCTCGTGCCCCCCTTAATTGCTGCTCCATGTAAAAATAAATAATTCATCAATGTTCACCATGGAGAACCAACTGGTTAAATGTCTTTGCATGGTAATTCAGCAAACCCGACTTAATGTGAACACTATGAACTCTGTATGCTCTACCTTGCACAATTATAGCACACGTGTGTTCATATAAGCATTATAACCTTTTTCTTTAAAAGATATATTTATTTAAAACCCAGTTTTCTAAATATTTGCAGCTCACACCAACACCTTTCCTCAATTCACAGAGCTCCATGGTCAGTGCATGCTGCCCTCTAGTGGTGATCCAGTGCAATGAATGAAAGCACAACGACTAAGTAGCCATTCAAATACTAATCAATCAGCAATCAGTAATTATTTGACTGTCTATACAATAAAGGTATTGACGGGAGAGGACATGTGTCACAGCAGGCAGTTATATGACCTACACTGATGCCTTACAGCAAAATCATATTTTTGCTTTGGGCTTGACCAGCCACATTGACCTGTATCCACCAGCATGCAGGTGGATACAGCACAGGGAAGACATGCTCTTGGAAGCTACACTGTAACCAGACCCCATCGCTGCCTGTGCTGGGAAACAGGAACTCGATCCTGGGGGGTGACCTGGAAAATCATTTATTCATTCCCATTGCATGCATAGCCCTGGGCTTCAAGAACCCCCGCTACGGACACCACCCCACCCCACCCTTTCCGGGACAGAACCGTGCACAGCTCTACAATTCCACTGCATCCTCTAATGCAAAGTGGACAATTCAGGGGGAAATCTACAATTCCACCCTTACGGGGGCACAAGCAGACCTTTCAATTTGGAGGTTGTGTGACCGATTGAAATTATGAAGTCCCTTGTTCAAACAGCATGCCTTCAATCATTCAAATCCTTAATTCTTTTTCAAAATGCCATCTTTTGGGAAAAGGTTAAAACATCCATGTGGATTCAGAGAGTCTTCGATACAGCTGATGTGTAAACGGGCATCGTGAAGTATTTTTGCTGCGATCTACTGGAATGATCTCAGCTGAGATCAGAGATGACAGCTGTGGACAGTGTAGGGATACAGTAAGGAGCCAAAATAATAAATAGAGGGCCGCAGTGTCTCCAGGTTTAACTCCAGCCCTGGAGGGCCGCAGTGTCTGCAGGTTAAACTACAGTCCTGGAGGGCCGCAGTGTCTGCGGGTTTAACTCCAGTCCTGGAGGGCCGCAGTGTCTGCAGGTTTAACTCCAGTCCTGGAGGGCCGCAGTGTCTGCAGGTTAAACTCCAGTCCTGGAGGGCCGCAGCGTCTGCAGGTTTAACTCCAGTCCTAGAGGGCCGCAGTGTCTGCAGGTTTAACTCCAGTCCTGGAGGGCCGCAGTGTCTGCAGGTTTATCTCCAGTCCTGGAGGGCCGCAGTGTCTGCAGGTTTAACTCCAGTCCTGGAGGGCCACAGTGTCTGCAGGTTTAACTCCAGTCCTGGAGGGCCACAGTGTCTGCAGTTTAACTCCAGTCCTGGAGGGCCCCAGTGTCTGCAGGTTTAACTCCAGTCCTGGAGGGCCGCAGTGTCTGCAGGTTTAACTCCAGTCCTGGAGGGCCGCCGGGTCTGTTTTTGTAGTTTCATTTCAACCAGCAGCCAATTTTGGCCTTGAAAACAAGGTGTATTGGACTTTAGCCAATCAATGAGCTAAGCACTGAAACAAACCAAAAACCAGCAGACACTGCAGCCCTCCAAGACTGCAGTTTGGGATGCCTGACAAAGCATGTGTAAAGGCTGAATTTGACAAAAGAACACAACGGAAAAAAGTCTTAAAACTTAAAAAAATCTGAGACAATCCCTAACTGGACTGAGGACATGTAACTGTCCTGTATTTTAAATCCTCCAGCCCCCTGCACCCAGCCCTGCATGTGGATGTAACTCTGGGAAAACAGTGACCGTGCATGTTCCACGTTTCCAGCAGAATCGTTCAGAGTTCAAATAAAAGCAGCCGTCCAATAAACGTCCATTTGTTCAATCCAGTAAATGTCAGCAGACGGGTCGGACCAAAGTCCATGAACACTCCTACCAAAATTGACACTGTGGCGTGGCGTGACTCAGCCGCGGACATGAGAACACATGACGGTTTAACTGCTGGCCCAAGGCACTGTACAAATCAAATGTGTCTGACAAGTTAGTGGGGTCTTAATAATCTGAGATTCAGGGCACTATGTGTATAAGGCATCTCAGAGTAGGAGTGCTGATCTAGGATAAGTTTTGCCGTTTAGCTCATAATGGATACGGTTAGGATATGGACAGGGGAACACCTGATCCTAGATCAGCGCTCTGAGATGCTTTATACATACGGGCCCTGGTGATCGAAGTGACTGGCAAATCGGTAATATGTTTCAGGCAAAACCAACACACACATCTGGGGCACATTAATCAAGCCTGTTGCATATTTCAGTGGCTCAAAAGGCTTTTTGTCAAAGAGAAAGGCCAGCTCTTGCACAACTACATTTCAAATAAAGCCAACAACAGAATTTACAGAGAAATCGGGATGATTTTCTTTTCTTTTGTGTCCTTGCGACATCTCTTTTCTCCTCTCCTATCTCCAGAGAGTGCCCTGAGTCACAGAATCAACCTTCCACACGTCTGCCTGTTTGTCACACAACGCGTGACACCTCAGAAATAAGGAATTCCAAGGTCAATTGCGACACACACCTGGTGCCATGAAGGAAGTAGGAAAAGTTGAAAAGGGCAAACTAGTCGAGGGAGGAGAAAGACACTTTGTGGCTCAGTAGGTAGAGCACGGCGTTGGCAACGCTTAGGTTGTGGGTTCAATTCCCGCTGGGACCACTTGTATGTATGCATTCACTACTGTAAGTCGCTTTGGACAAAAGCAGTGTTATTTTTCCCCATAGAGGAAACACAGGGACAGTACTCAAAAATACAGAAAACAAATAACACATTCAACAAGTCTTGTGCACTGAACTCAGACAACTGATATTGGGAAATAGCCCTAGCTAAAAACACAGGTACGAAGCATCAAGTACTGCTTGGACACTGTTTAATTAATCAATGTTATCAATGTTTAATTAAGGTTTGCGAGTTGGCAAAAGTCTTCTCCGGGCTTCATTGCCGCCAGAAGACAACGTTTGTCAGCCGTTGTCTCGAGTACAGCGAGCAAACACTGAACTGGTACCCCAGGACATCGGTGAAACTCAGACATCCCGACACAGGCGAAGGCTACGGCCGTTTTCGCAGGGTTCTGGGGACCGTCCCACGCCAGATGTCCCCTGTCAGAGCACGGACCCGACGCAACAGCCAGGCACTGGAATCCAAACAAAGCTCTCTCTGGGAGAGGCAGCCAGTTCCCGTAACAATGCCCCCCGCACCCCAGGCCCCCTTTGTATACCGCCATGTGCTCAGATGGAAAACGAGGCCCTTTTGTTCCCCTTTATTTCAATGGTGTCATCCGCCAGGCTCCAGCATCTCTATAGCTACCCCATAAAACCTGGGAGCTGAGCACACTCCTTCTTCTACTGTAAGGGCCCGGGAGGGAATCCCACTGCTCGTTGTGTTTCCACGTCCACTGGAGTAGATGTATTTTGCTAAGTCTTCTCAGCACCAACGCATCTGCCACAGGGTGGCTTTTGACCATGCATTTTTTATTAAAAATTTTTGGGGGTGAAACTACTTATAATTTTTTACATTACCATCAACACCCAATCCCACAGCACCCCTTCAAATAGCTTCCAACCCAAACCCCGCCCCCCAACCCCCTCTGCCAACCATGCTTTTTGAAAAGAAAAAGGTTTTTGTGTGTGTGTGTGTGTGTGAATGTGTGTGTGTGTGTGTGTGTGTGTGTGTGTGTGTGTGTGTGTGTGTGTGTGTGTGCGTGTGAGTGTGTGTGTGTGTGAGTGTGAATGTGTGTGTGTGTGAATGTGTGTGAGTGTGAGTGTGTGTGTGTGTGTGCATATGTGAATGTGTGTGTGTGTGTGAATGTGTGAATGTGTGTGTGAGTGTGTGTGTGTGTGTGTGTGTGTGTGTGTGTGTGTGTGTGTGTGCGCTTCCTGAAGGAGGCTGAGAAGGAGCCTGAGAGAGCTGCGGCTCCCCCGGGTGGCTGTGGGATCTCACCCCAGCGCAGTCCTCCTGTCTGAGAGAGCTGCCGGCACAGGAATGCCAGGTATTTGGCGGTGGGGAGAGAGCCGGCACGGGCCGCGCAGGTCACCAGTGTGAAAGGGTTGACCTCCATCGCCGCTGAGTCCACACAGCAAGCCCTGAACCCTCCACAAAGCCCTGATGAGCTCTTAAAAGCACACTTATATATTCTGTGACTTTTTCAATAACATTTTAACCACAGATTTTTGGTGCAATAGTCAGGGCTACTTTTGTGAGGTGGAACTATACTTTGAGGCGTAGTACTTTCAAAATATTTCGCGTCTACAAAAGGGAAGGCGCTTAACTCTCTGGTGACCCATGAATTTTGGTAGTGGAATTAAAGTTCAAACCAGTGAGCTGCCAAATTAGTTAGCAATATCAGCACACTGAATTTGCAAGATTTGACTGCTAGTGAAACCAAGCTAGCAAGAAAGACGAATGTATTGATGATGTATTTCGTGTTTCAAATTGTTTTTATTTGGGCTATTTCCCATGACTTTTAAGGACAGTGGAATATTGGAGCACCTTCCATGACTTCTCCATGGCATCTCAGGAGGAGAAGGGTTCGAGGGTTTTGAAAGATTTTGAGTCATTACACACTTTGCAGTGACATCAGTGGCAGGTCAGTACTTGGACAATGTTCTTGGTTTTCTTTTTTTCCCTGCTGCAACCAAAAATGAGGCCCAGGACGGCCCAGGACATGCCCAAATAGCACAGTTCACATGTTGCGGGCAAGTGTTTTTAAACTTGAACCAAATGATGCACAATCGGGCACAAGTATTTGTGTACAAAATTTTAAAAAGCGCAAGATTAGAGAAGTGGCTAACGTGTGACGAGTGGCTATTCCCATGTGTATTTACACCTCCCTGAATACACACACAACGTGCAGTGCGGTGTTGTTTCCCCTATAGCACAGATGGTCAGATAAGTTTGGACAATGTGGGTTTGTAGTTGTGAAAGCGCTGGCGATGAGATAATGATGAATCACCACACTGTGTGCTGTTCCCCAATCCCCTCCGCCTCCCGCTCGCCTCTCTCCTGCCAGCTGGACACGGGCCACTGGAAAAAGAAGGTTGCGTTTGATCGTTAGGACCTCAGGTGACACTGTCTCTGGCCAACGGCTCCTTCCCAGGGTGCACGGCGAGAGGTAATCCACACACGGGGAGCACACCTCAATCCCGTCTCGCTCGGCTGCCACAGTGGCTGGCAGTGTAGTGTAATGGTTAGGGAGCTGGGCTTGTAACTCAGAGGTTGCAGGTTAAATTCCCAGGTGGGGCACTGCCTGTTGTACCCTTGAGCAAAGTACTTAACCTGAATTGCTTCAGTGAAATATCCAGCTGTATAAATGGATTGTACGTAAAGAAATGTAAACTGTGTAAGTCGCTCTGGATAAGAGCGTCTGCTAAATGCCTAAAAATATAAAAGTAAATGCACCGCTGATCCCGCTCCCTGGGCTACGGAGAGACCGTTTCCCGTGTTTCGCAAACTCGGGACCTTGAGTACAAGTCCCTAGCGTGCCGGCGATAACTCGGGAGGCGAGATGAGGTCACGTCTGGTGGCGTTCAGATGGAGGTGTTCATGGGGAGCGAGGATAACCACACAACGGCTGTGACTGATGCAGAGGCAGAGGCAGGGGGGGGGGGAAGATATGGAGATCATTTGATCTTTCTCTTTAAACAAAATAAGGCCTGGATTCAATCAACATTTGTCCTTAACTTTGGCTCGCACGTGAATGTGAGTCGAGCGCTCAGAACGATAGGGTTCTATCTGCAGATAGTAGAGTTTGGAGACATCAAGCCCAAAGACTTTCACATAGCATTGCTTTGTATTGCATGTAAGTTAGTTTTAACGTGTTTAAATAAAAACAATTCAAAAGCAGGTGTTCGATCGGCTCTAAGGCAAAGACACGACAAAAAGCATTCCCATGTTAAGAATTCATTTTTTGTCAGTTTGAACACTGGAAATCAAAGCTCTCAAAAGGTCACAATCTTCCTTCACAAACACAGTTCAGCTTAATGACAAACGTACTTTCGTGACTTACTTTACTAAAACCTTTGCTTACTACTTATACTTTAGTTAAAAGCAGCTTTTTCAGCAGCCAGATTCGCACATAAACGGTAGTCAGCTTCTATGATGTGGACGATTTTTTTCACAGACTTTTAGGCCTAATCGCTTTGCAAGGGAGATGGCTTCGCTTGCCTCTGCCTGTTGGCTCCCCTGCAAACGAACGCGACAAAGAGCGCCAGGCACCAGAGCTACAGCATTGTCATCACGCTGACGGCATCACTCAAAGCTCGATGACCGCATTGCCATGGCTCACTCACTACCCAGCCTCAGCGCCAGGCCTGATGTTAAGCGCGTAATAGGCATGTGCTGCTGGCTCAACAGCTGACGCATGGATAGTTAGCAACGCCGGCTGTAGGGCGTTGGTAGAGTAGAGCGGCAGAGAGCGAGAGCTTCCGGGACGGGAGAGAGAGGGAACAAAACGGCATTCCCACCTCCCGAGCGCCACCCCAAACCTTCCATTTCCCTCTCCCCTCCCCAATGAAATCACCTTATGCAAATCCGGGCCATAAGCTCCACCCCCCTCCCTCCCTCTGTGTTAACAGGAACACCTGTGTGCAGGCCCGGAGGCCTGTTACCTGCCTTGTCCTGAGTCCCTCGTATGCAAATGACTGTGAGCCTGCCCTGCGCAGCTGATCCCCGTCGCCATGGAGACGTGCGTCGCCGGCTCCTTCCTGCATGGCTGGGCTCCGCACCAATAATGGGCGCGCCGGTTCATTCGGCTCTGTTTAATGTTTGAATGTGTTTGTTTTTGTGCCCCCTGTCCCTGTGAGAAGTGTATCGGTGACCCTTGTGTATATATTCATGTCTTTTTCCCCCCCATTTGTCTGTAAATGTACACATTTTGTAGACTTTTAAAAAATACTCATTTGGCTGTCATTCAGCTCTTCGTTCAGCAGTATTTCCATTTTTTCTAAATCTACCCAGCTATCAAAATAATGACTTCTGATTGGTTCTTATGCACATTCAATCAAACCATTCACCATTCTTTTTTTTTTTTTTTTTTTTTTTTTCAATTCCCATTTTTTCCTCCCAATTTAATATCCAGTTATACCCTCT
>JAINUG010000039.1:390000-575000 GCA_029706075.1 Aldrovandia affinis | reverse complement strand
GGAGATGTCCATGGGGGTGATGGTAATTACACCAGTAACTCACTGATCTGAACCAATCATTGTGTTTTGTTGTGAAGAGCAAAACCTTTTTTTTTTTTTTTTTTTTTTTTTTTTTTTTTCCCGTTTTTCTCCCAATTTAGTAGCCAATTATACCCTCTATTTTTATTTTCAATTCCCCACCCTCACGAGTCCGCCGCCCGTCCTCCGGGAACGAGATTCGTATTCCTGGACCTATTTCCCCGCCTTCTTTCGAGACGGAGATCTTCCACGGACTCCATTAACCTTCTCCTCGGCGGACTCGTGCCGGCTCTCCTCCCCCCCCCCCGAGGCGGACAGCCAAATGCCGCCTCCGATCGGGCTGACGACCAGGGCCGGTCTGGTAGAAACGCGGGTTTCGATCCGCGTCTCTGACGGGCAGCGCACACCGCTCCAAAGTGCGGTGCACTAGACCGCTGGGCCATCCGCCAGCCCAAGAGCAAAACCTTTTGATTGGTTCAAACAAGTCAGTGATTGACAACTAATTATAGCTCCACCATTTTTTGTGTGTCATGATACCTAATTCACCCATCATTAGCCCCCTCCCCCCATTGCACTGCTGCCCCATCAGGGGGCTTTCCACACCCGGAGGCCCGGAGAGTCTCAGCGGCCCTCTTAGGAATGCATGACATCACCCTATAGCCATGCCCTGCTGTGGCACACAGACACCCCCACTGGGTGAGAGAGCTAGGGCAGGGGTCAGAGTTCAAAGGTAAGGATGAGCACACATGCTGACGATCCGCTGAGAGTAGCACAGCAGCTGCAGAAGGGCCGGCGGCTGAGGCGCAGAAGAGCGGAAGGACAGCGGAGAGTGCAGGCAGAGAGGCCGAGATGTAGCCCCCTTATGATACCTCATTCCCCCATCACCAGGTCTTACAGGAAGGGGGGTGAGAGTGTGGCATTCATGCATCACAATATGGTCATTATTACAGAGTTTCTCTTTTAAATGATGCTTTGTCGTGCGTTTCAACAGTCAATGTTTGTATCCGTGCTGGTGTGCTCCTCGCATTATTGCATGCACTATGTTGTAAATTTCTCTAGATAAGAGTTTCTGCTAGATGTATTTAAATGTGTATTTAAATGTAACCTGCTTCTAGCAAGACCTGGAAAGGTTTTAACTGCTATACATCGAGAGCACCATTTCAATCCCTGAAAATGACATAATTTCATAAAGCGATACAGCAGGAGAACCTGCGCTATACCTCACATCATGATGAAATAATACAGATTTGAGTCCCACGTGTCAGTTTGTATGAGATGTTAAAAGTCGACATTTTTATTACGGTAGACTGCTTACAGTGTTTCGATATCTAGGATGTTCATATTGGCGGAAGGCCCAATGACATTAAAATGATGTACAAACATTCATGTATCATTATCATCGGCACTGGAAGGAAGTCTGGTTGGCCAATCAGCATCCAGCACCATAACTATGTGCTTTATAACCAAAAAGAAATACAAGAGATACCCATCACATTCCCAAACCTTGTTGCGAGAACAGAGACAAGGCGCAGGTGGGGCGCGGGGCTCTGAGCTGGGCGTTCTCCCATCTCATCCTTCCCGTCCAATACAATCCCGTCTCCGGCGTGCCTAACCTGCCCGGAGACTAGGAGGAGCATCGCATTCCACCCACTGAGGAATGACTGACCCCCTCGTAAACCCAGCCCTGGCTTCCATTCAACATCATTAACCAAAAAAAATGTGATTAATCCTTGACCTCCTCCGTTCTCCGTTCCCCCCCTCTGTCCATGTCTACCTGCCACTCGAGTGACCGGCTCATTAACACATCTGGTTGGGTGTTGCTAATGAGCGCTCTCCACGAGGTGTTGCCATTCAAGGGGAAGGGGGGTTTGGGGTATGGGGGGGTTCATGACTCAGCCGTGGAGGTATGCACGGCGTTTAAAGCGGGCAGATATTTGGCTCTCTGCTCGCCCCCCTTCCTTCATCCCCGACGGCTTACTGGAGCCCAGTTAGCACCAGCTTAATGAAATCCCCATGTTATTATTTTGTAATAAAGAGCAGGATTTGGACACAGCTAAAGGAAGGGGGAGTTTGGAGGTTGGGGGCACTTATTTGCAGTAAATTCCACAAAGGCAGTGTAATGCATTCTTCTCAAAATTGCACGATATTGAATGATTGAACTCACTTTGAGGGGGAATGTGCCACACCACTCACACCACACTCGCCAGTTCTCTTGAGCTCATGTGACTCCGCGAGAGAGATATCGAAGAGCTGAGAGACTCGCAACAGGAGCGATTGGGACGTTATTTTCTCTGTTACCTGGGAGACAGTGAGCCAAGAACCAGTGGTGCCATGAAGGCTCGGTGCCTGAGGGAGAAACACTTTGCAGCCTGGAGCCACTTTACTACAGCACCATGCAGGCTGGAGACACTATATAACAGCATCATGCAGGCTGGAGACACTATATAACAGCACCATGCAGGCTGGAGACACTATATAACAGCACCATGCAGGCTGGAGCCAGTCTCGCACTGGTCACACTCACCCTGCCACGCCCGCTATGGCTGAAACACTCCTCCCTCTCTCACCCACATCTCTCTCTCACCCACATCTCTCTCTCTCTCTCTCTCTCTCTCTGCCTTAGCTCCCCCTCCCTCTCCCTTTCTCCCTCCCTTGCACAGCAGTGTAAAACTCCCTGCTCTAACACTGCCCTGATTCCAGGCACATCAGAGGCACACCCAGACTTCTACAGAGGCTTACTACATTTCTCACAGTGTCCTTTGCGCTCACAGATTTCCTATAATAAACAGTTTGGGCTTAAAGGGTGAGGAAGACATTTGTAGATACTCAAAATGAATACACAAAAAATACAAAATAAAATAAAGCAGAAGTGTTTCTTTTTTTTTTTCTTCTTCCGAAAATCCTAAGGGCTAAACCAGAGAAACATACAGCTTGGAGATGGTGGGGTCATTGTGTGTTTTTTTGTCGGCGGGGCGAGATGATCGCAGCGTATGAGACAGGACAGCGCCGGCTGTGCACCCGCTCACTGCAGCCTGTGGCCCTGGCCTGGCCTAAAGACAGCCTCTCTGGCACAAACACACCGGAGCGGTGAGGTGCATCGAACGGAGGAACGGCAGGAACGCAGAGTCCCGGCCCGCCAGAGCACAGGGGAGCGCTGAGGATTTTAACAGATTCCAGATGGCCGAGATTCACCTCTCCCCGCTTAAGACCCCGCTAAGACGCCTCGCCCCGGGGGGAGCGGAGGGGGCTCCTCGCAGCCCGTGACCGCCGAGCAGGCACAAACACAACCGCAGCAGAAACACAAGCGCGGCAGAATCCTCTGACCCCTTAAACACGTCGAGCGAAAAACGCGAAAAAGCATCACCGCGAAATGCGCTGCGAGCCCGACGCAGGAATGTGCAGCTCAGCCCACGATATCCCAACACAAACACGTCTCCCTCCCTCGTAAAAAAACCCAACCCAGAACGATCGCAGAAGCAGTGGGTCTCGTTGATCTACACACTTCACTTCATTCAGTTAGGAGCGATATAAAACTCAGAGGCACATAAAGAGAGACATTAGAGAACAGGGACATGCTTAAAAATGACCTCTCTGGAACACAGGGTTTCCCCAGACTGTGCGCCGACCCACAGTAAGGAAACAAATATGACTTATGAGAGGCCAGCATCCCAGTCAAGAGAGAGGGCGGGGATATCTGCCACCTTCGCTCTTTTGAGAAAACATTCTGCAACTCTAGGACATCAGCCTCAGCTCGCCACCTGAGGTCAATGTTCCCTTTTTCTACCTCACAACCTGAAACATTCCTTTTAAAACTTTCCACCGGAGTAGACCAACTTTAAGCACCCAGGGTTGGGGGGGGGGGGTCCAATTCAACTTCAATTCAGTCAAGGGAAATTCAATTGAAATTCAGTTAATTCACTGGAAAGAATCGCCACCGAACATCATGGGCATTTCATCATTTCGATTCACGTTCGATTCACGTCCTGAACTGGCATCGCCGGCCCAGACCCTGCGCGTGTCGGGGGCGGACGCAGTTGGGAGACGCCGTGCTTTTGTCAGGGGCGAGCGGGACAGAGCGGGGTTCTCCCCCTCGGCGGGACAGGCGAGGGGTGCTGACCTCCCCCACGTCTCTCCGCTGCTCCCTCTTCCTCCTTTGTGCTCCGTCAGCGCCGGCGTTATAAATAGCCGGGCGATTCACGGCGAGCGCTCCGCGGGGAGCAGGAATGCGGCTCTCTCTGCTGAAAGACGTGTCCGTAAACAGAGACCTGGGAGCTGGCCTGTCCGTTGCTGACAGGCAGCTTTATTACTGCAGAAAGACAAGGGGGCGCCCGTTCCTCCCCCCAATGTGCCGTACCATCATTGCGCCAAGAGAGAGGATAGAGCATATCTGAATTGTAAAGCATATTTGAACTTGAACTTTTAAGAGAAAGAGAGTGCTCACACAGGCAACTCAGAGGAATTGAGACAGGGCTACAGAGAGAGAGAGAGAGAGAGAGAGAGAGAGAGAGAGAGAGAGAGAGAGGAGAGAGAGAGAGAGGAGAGAGAGAGAGAGAGAGAGAGAGAGAGAGAGAGAGAGAGAGAGAGAGACAGAGACAGAGACAGAGACAGAGAGAGAGACAGAGAGAGAGAAAGAGAGAGACTGCTATACTGCTGCCTAGGTCGGCCCGGTTCCATGGGGGGGGGGGGGGTGATGGCTGAAGCTCCACGTGTTGATTTACTGCAGGAATGTTGTTTAGTAGCACGGGAGCCATGAGCTGTCCTTCTCAGAAGACCAGAAATATGACACTTCCAGACCGCCGAAATTACAACTGGGACAAAGGGAGCGGAGGAGGAGAAGAAAGAGGAGGAAGAGGAAGATGAGCATAAGGAACAGGACGAGGGGGGGAGGCCAATGAAGAAAAGGAGGAGTTGGAAAAAGAAGAAAGAAAAAAAAGTAAGTAGAGGATAAGGAGGAGGAGGTGAAGGATGAGCAGCTCTCACACTGAGCAGAAGACATAAAGCATAAACACGGTATCGGGGCAGACACAGATAAACCCTCTCCCTGTTCCAGTGTGCTGAGCACAGGCCTCCAGCTCCCCCCCTATACAACACTGTTACCTCACCCAACACACTCCCAGACACCATAGAGTCCCTGAATGACACCACATTCTTAACCAAATGTGATCTGCGTCAATTGGCTGCCAGTGTAGTGTAATGGTCAGGGAGCTGGGATTGTAACTCAGAGGTTGCAGGTTCAATTCCCAGGTGGGGCACTGCTGTTGTACCCTTGGGCAAGGTACTTGACCTGAATTGCTCCAGTAAAAATATCCAGCTGGATAAATGGATTGTAATGAAAAGAAATGTAAACTGTGTAAGTCGCTCTGGATAAGATCGGTCGAGGCATTTATTAATTATTTCGTTCTGTGCATTATTTGGGGAGTGTCTTTTGCTTTAGCATTAGCCACCATGGCTAAAATTAATGACAGCGGATAGGGAACATATCAGCGCACCCCAAAAAGCATTAAAATGTCCCCCAATAAACTCGAAGATAACCTGTATAGCAACATTATTATGCTTTAAGATGTACGGTATTATGTTTGAATTACTGTTGTTGCTTATTGTTCTGAGCAATTATTAGAATAAATGTTGAATTATGTTTTTGCTAGACTTTCTGCTGGGACTAATAATGGTCTTTTCATAGATGCATTCACCTGTAGGACAGGTATGTAGACTTAGCTGTATGCTGACTGATACTGTAGTTGTGCCTGTATATCTCACCAAGTAATGGGAATGTCCTGGGCTGACAGCCAACATTGTGGGTAAGTCGAAAATCACGTTAAAAATGCCACAATGCTCCCCGTCAAAAAGAGAGAGCGAAAACGGCAACAGACTCCCTGACTTCACGAGTCATTTCCAAAAAGGGCCCCTACAGATAAGACTGATACAAAAAGAACAGGATGGATTTTCAGGACATAATCCCATGGATTAGGAAGAGGCTGTGTGTGTGAATGGCGTGCAAACACCAGGCAGAAAACCAACCAACCAACCAACCTGCCTGAAGAGAGCCCGGTGTGATGACCTGGCTTGGGGGCGGAAACAAGGTACCAGGGACCAACTCTTTCTTTCTTTCTTAAGGCCCACCTCCACCAGGAACCATAATATACATAGAAACCACCTCATTTTGAAGCGGTTTGAAGATTCACAGATTGACCGTTGTTGGTCCTTACAAACTCAGACACTGTGCAGGCCAGACAGAGAATGGGCTTCCCCTTCTGAGTCTGGCTCCTCCTCAGGTTTCTTCCTATTTGTTTCACCAAGAGAGTTTATCGTTGCCGCTGTCGCCCTAGGCTTGCCTATGTGGGGGGGTTCAGGCCAGGGTCTGCTGTAAAGCGTATTGTGACAGATGTCTTGTGAAATGCGCTACACAAATATATTTGGTTCTGTGTGGCTCAGTAGGTAGAGCATGGCCAACGCTTAGGTTGTGGGTTCGATTCCCACTGGGACCACATACACTGAAAAATGTATGCATTCACTGCTGTAAGTCGCTTTGGATAAAAGCGTCTGCTAAATGGTATATATATATATACAATTTTATTTTAAAAATTAATACATTTCTTGACTTGATTTCAATGATAACTATAACAATAATGAAAGACTGAAAATCGTTCGCTAAGGTTCACGCTAACACCGTTTTATCATCGCACACACTTATCAAACCAACCTCTTATGTTTATCGGTGATTAAAATATAGATATCTAAAACATAGGGTCCGAAAAGGTCAAAAAATACAACGGAAGAACATGTATGGAAAGGTTCGTTAAAATCAAAAGAGGTGATGCCAACAGGGGACTCTGCTGCTGATGACGACGACCCTGGCCGTTCATTTCTGAGCACACAACCTGGGTAAAGAGTGAGCACCACGCAGACATCAAAGGTAAAAGTAACGCGATGCCCATGTCTATTTGACCGTGCACGCAATCTCTCTCTATTAGAAGCAATTTGCTGCCACAGTCTAATAGATAAAGACAGGCAGTGAGCACACAGACAAAGCTAATCTGATGAAAGGGGGGAAAGTAAAAGACACTGATGGATGGAGATACGAGAGGGCAGAGAAGGGGTGCGACGTGGGGGGTTTGGGGGCAGACGGCGCTGAAGGAGCAGGGGTTATTTTTGAGGTGATATTATCCGCCGTATGAACAGAGGGGAAAGATAATAATGGGGAGGAATACCACACCGATTGCATCAGGGGAGCCTTGTGTCCAAAGCTCTCCTGGATCGTTGTGGCAACCCGCCAGCGAGAGACCTGGTTAAAAATTAAAGAACCTGAAACCAGAGAATGTCAGGTACAGGTTTCACTCTCCACTATTCTAATGTAAACAGGAGAGACGGGGGGTAAGGGGATGGTTATGGGTGAACAGACTGCCTCTGCATTCTTTAGTTGTTTTTTTGACACAAATAACCTAACCTTGAACTCCTCTTTGCCTACATGCCCCCCCCCAAAAACAGCCAACCCGCGTGTACAAATAAGCCGATCCACTCACTGCAATCAGCCGACTGCCCATGAGGAGTCTGACCACACT
This sequence comes from Aldrovandia affinis, assembly GCA_029706075.1. Taxonomy (NCBI): domain Eukaryota; kingdom Metazoa; phylum Chordata; class Actinopteri; order Notacanthiformes; family Halosauridae; genus Aldrovandia; species Aldrovandia affinis. Next base: position 567,423 of record JAINUG010000039.1, on the reverse strand, counting down.
CCCATGGAGGAGGTGCAACTCTACTCTTCATTTAGGGGAGCCTGACTGAGCACCGACTCATAGCGACGAGACTGGTTCAAATATACACCAAAACAACAGCAAACGGTCCTTCAACCGTCTTATTCAAGGTCGTAAATCCCTCCTGTAAGGCAAAGTATTTTTGAAGGAAGGTGAAGTGCACGCTCACGATTGGCCTACCGATCCGGTATAATTCACTTCAATAACTTGGCCAACTTTATAGCTGTAGTTATAACTTTATAGTTAAGAGTCTGGGGTGGCGGACGGTGTAACACCATGGTTGGTCCGATACAAGTGTGGCTGTCTATCAGGGACACGGTTCAAATCCGTCTCTGCCACACCGGCCCTGACCGTTAGCCCTAATCGGGGGCGGCATTTGGCTGTCCGCCCCAGGAAGAGGGGGGGGAGGATGAGCCGGCACGAGTTTGTCGAGGAGCAGGAAGGGCGTCTGTGGTCGGGTTCCGTCTCTGAGGAGGCGGATCTACCGACCCGGGAAAAATTGTCTCGTTACCCGGAGGACAGGCGGCGAACTTGTGGGGTAGGGTGAATTGAGATAAATAGAGGGTATAATTGGCAACCAAATTTAAAAAACGGGGAAAGATTTGAAAGAATAATTATTTCGTAGCTGCTGGTGCACGTTCCTCTGGTCTGCAGGTTCCTTCTCGTTCACCACTTCATCATGCATTAGTGACTGAGACTGTGGTCCTGTGTGGCTCAGTAGGTAGAGCATGGCGTCAGCAACGCTTAGGTTGTGGGTTCGATTCCCACTGGGGCCACATATACTGAAAAACTGTATGCATTCACTACTGTAAGTCGCTTTGGATAAAAGCGTCTGCTAAATGGCGTATATAATTATTATACTGATCGAATCCCTGCAGTCTGCCTGCTCCAGCTGTACGTGAGGTGCAGTCGTCCAGTGCAATGGCTGCGCAGCTCAGCTGCTGTTCTGCAGAGTGAAAAGAAGCACCACTGGTTGGCAGCACGTGCTCCGGACAGAAATTGGGACAACATTTAAAAAATAAATGACAGGTAGAAACTGGTCAAACGTTCATGTAAAATCACCTCTGCCTTGTTCCGACCAGTGTCGATAACCCGTTCTGACAATTATTATGGCACGCAATTTCACGAAGAACGTGGAATTCTCCCCTTCCAAGGGCACAAGATGAGTGGAACAGCACTTCATAAGAGAAAACAACAGGAGAGAAGTATGCAGAGAAATCCAGAATGTGTACATAATGTGCACTGTATAAAAGAGGATTGTATTGGGGGAGGGGGTTATTGAATCCGGATTTAAATAACTGGATGGGGATCTTTGGCAGAACCCTGGGCATGAGGAGAATGTGAGGAATTTTAATTGGTTCCAGTTTGTTTTGAAACAATGCCCTTTTGCGGTTTAAAATCCTCTGGGACTTTCTTTTTCTTTTTCTCCTTTCGCTACAAAATTCAAGCCTTCAAGTTAAGCTGCTATGAAAGAAGTCTCCGATGCAAAGGCCTTTTTCAGCACCTACTGCCTTTTCTTAATTTTTTATTTTAATTTCGGAAGATTGTCGCAACAGCAACGTGGCCCACACGTTTTAATCTCCACAAAATAAACAATGTGAGAACAGTTGGCGAAATATGACTCTGCATTTGGCCAGTCTGAAGGAGAACGCTTGTCGGGGAGGGCCTTGTCCAAACGATTCAGCCTATTCATTGCGTTGGCCTTTATGAACAGGCCTTAGATGCATTGATATAGCCTTGAGCCGCATTTGCAATAGCCACAACATCATTTATTGGGGATAATGTGCTGCATTTGACCTTGTTAGTGAAAATATTTCAAAGCACAACCTTTTGTGCTTTCTACAGTAGCCAACAGCAATGTGTATCTGTCTAACAGTGTATACACCAGGCAAAAAGACTTTCAAAATATCATATCAATTTGCTATATTTCTAGATTTTATTCTTATGGTTATGTACTGTGTTTACATGATTATATATTTTTTATACAAAAAAAACTATTTTGACATCCAAAATTGACATTCGAGGCTATGTCAGTGCACCTAAAGTATGTTTTCATTACAGTGTAATGCACAAACATTTTAAAAATATATATTTATGTACCCAGTTTCTTTAAAGAATGCTCCACTCCACCAACAACCAATCAAAACTTGATTTCCCCATAAACTGTGCACTCCTGGTCAAGAAGATGAGACAAAAATAAGGATGCATCTATGACAAATTAAGAGTTTTTCTATTACACAAACAGTACAGGAAACATCCGAATCAGGAACATTTAGGAACTTCAGTGATTCCAGAAATGAGTCCCTAATTTATTTTCCACCGAACTTGTAGAACGTTGAAGAGCGAAGATGGGAGAAGTTGAGTAGGAGGTTCCATCTGAAGTGTTGAAAGAAAGCGACCAACTTAATTTCAAACGTGACACTGTAAACAGCACTGCACGCTTGAAACATGTTGTTGATTTAAGAATAAACAGAGATGTGATATTTAACAATGGCAGGTTGCTATGAGCTTGGCTTGTGATGGCTGCTTTGACCGATCAATGGTCTACACATTATTGCAAGCTCTGCTATCCGAGGCCCCGATTGTGGATCTTTTATGAATGTAGCTTGCTGATTAATATAAAAGGGAAGACTGAAGAGATGTGGCTACAAAGCCAACGTTTTATATCTTGCAACTGCTGTTTTCAACAAGACTACTACAATTTTTTTCAAAGAAATAAACATTTTAAATCTGGGGCAATCTGTCAATTCAGCAGGACCAGTCAGCAAGTATTTACAGAAGAAGCACCTCTGTTCCCATCCTACAGAAGTGTTTCTTAAAACATGCCAACGTTTCACTGGCCTCGCCATCAGAGAACGCCAGTCGGCACACATTGTGTCCGTTGTCGAGACGCATGACCCCTGAGCCCTGTGCTGTAGAGCACGATTCGACAGGAAGAGTCCCCTACCCATCCCACCCTCCACCTTCCTCTTCGCGAGACGTCCCTCACCCTCACTCTTTACTCTATCGTGAACTTGGCACTGGGGCTCCAGCTCGGAATCAAAAGCCTGCATTCCGAGGAGTGTTCTGAAGACGACCAGGTTCCCTAATCCAGGGGCTAAATTTATCCCAGATGGTGTATCGTGCCATTCCGACAGGGCTCCGGGCCGTCAGGAATAATTCAGCACATTTCAGAGAGCCTCGCGAAAGCCTCAACATTCCTCTCTCTCCGGCTCCTGGCACTGCCAGTTACAACAGGCAAAGCAGTCCCTCCTGCAGAACCCCCTGCTCTCTTCGGACAGAGAGAATGGTGCATTCTGGGACAGAGGCAGTGAGTCAGCTGGAGGACAGGGGCAGGTTTTACTGGCTCGATACTGAGAACAGTGAGCAGCCAAAGGAGCGCCCAGGGTACAGGGTTACATCTGATCTTTGTCTCTCAAGTTAAAAGAGTGAGTTTATTTAACTTCACTAATAACATAGAGCCCAATAAAAACTTGCTGACATTTTTCTCTGGTTGAAGGAAGTTCATATGAGACTAGAATATGTTTTAAAAAATTAGTGGAATGCAGTTCATATGAATTCATGACCAAAAGAACATACTGAAAAGGCTCTACACGAACGGACCTGAACATATTAATCATAAGACGAAGTGCAACGGAGACTGGCCCTAAATCACATTAATCTAACGTCTCCTGTAAATGGGCCTCCTACAGATTAATGGCACATCTGGAAAATGTGGGTGTCGCACATCATCAAAGCGCTTCCTAAAGCTCAAAATATTTTTTCTTTAATATTACTTAGGCACAGGGCAAGTTGCAGATTAGTTGCACATGCTCGGCATTACACAAATCACTCAGCTCTACTTTAGAATGTCACTGAACCTTACCGTCTGCTATCCTAAAATGACACCAAGGGATGTGCTGGCTAGAAGAACATATCGCAGCTGAAAAGAATGAAAGAACAAACAGCAGGTACCGCAAGGTCCTCTTTCTACCCCCCCTCCCCTCCAAAGTCGACCTCCTAATAACAATGAAAGGTAGCCTACCTTAGGGGGAACCAGAGGGAATGGTGAGTCTATATTTCAAATCACAGATTCATTCAAATACAAAAGGCTGGTATAGACTGTAAACTTGCTAACTTTTTTCCAGTTTAAATTCAGTGAGATTATACACAGCTGAGTGTTGACCTTCCATGTTACAGATCTGGTTCACAGATAATAAGTCAATGTCAACATGCACCACATTCAGGTGTGTTGCAGCGAGGGGAGACAAATCACAAAACCGCAAGGAACAGAAGGTTGACCGCCACATTCCCTCACACTTATTTCACCATTTCTTTCTTTTCTTTTTTTTTTTCAATGTTTGAGTCATCACAGCCTCCCTGATCCTGTGAACACTGAAATATTGATCTAATAAACCACAAAAGGTTTTGGAGAAGAGGCAAGACATTGAGTGAACGGTGACAGTGATCAATTGAAAGGGAAGGTTCTCTAGACTAGGTTCAGCAGTTGATCTATTTTTACCTGCTACATTTCTGCATCTCTTTCATCTTGTACCAACAGTGGGATTTCATGTTTTGCTGGAAAAGCGCTTTGGGCATCCTTGTTTGATAGGCGCATTACAAATAAAATAAAATTTAACTAAGCTGAATCAGTTACGATGACCTTGAAACAGTAAAAAAAAATATATATATTAGAAAGATTACGCTTCATCGCTAAGAAGACTTTTAAAACCTTGCACTTACTGCCATTAACCCACCTCCCCACCCCCCATTACACTGACCAACCAAATTTCAATGGAAACCAAACATTTCAAGAGCTAAAAAATTAATTAATAAACAACAACGAAGGAGGGGTGGGGGGTGAAGGAAAGAAGTTGTCACAGATTAACTTATTTCACAAACCTCTGAGGTGTGACTGAATCCCCTGGGGGCTGCAGACTTTCCCCAGCTGTCCGGTGGGGCTGCGATGCCAGAACAACACTTGACCAGCAGAGTCAGGGCAAACTCCTGCACAGGGGTCCGTCTCGCTTCACACTGGCGACTCAGCACTGAGCTGCAGCGGTGGGACCCAACAATGGCGCTCCTAGCTTGTTAAGACTCTTAACACTGGCAGGAATTCCGCACATTCTCGTCACATGTCCTGAAATACACAGCGAATGAGCAAGTGTGCCTGTTTCCCCGAAAAAATCCCTTTGGGGAAAGACTTTGTGTGGCGCGTGAGACCGCCGCTCAAACACTCCTGCCCTGCATGCCGAGAGGGGGACTTTGAACTCGGCCCCCGGTCAACATGGAAGCAGCGCACAAAGCCAACGGAAGTGGAACAGTGCAGACTGCAAACAGGAGCTCTCGCCATCTACCCCCCCTCCCTCCCTCCCTCCCTCCTCCTCAACCCAAATAAAGCACCAAGGTCTTTCAGAGCTAATGATTAACCAGCCTATGGAGCAGTGGTTCTCAACCCTTTGGACAACATGGACCACACAAACAGAACGCGTCTCGCGGGCCTCAATGAAGAGGGCTAATTCAGTACGGGCTCCCACAAAATTACTCAGAACTGGTTTTGTTCCAACAGGATTCTGTGCCATTTAGAGCGCAGTAAGTACGTTTGATTTGCACACAGGCAGCTCATGAGTTTGCTTTGAAAAGATAGTGATGTAGGCTATACCCATTCAGCACATCACCAAGGTACACCACAGTGATTGCAGTTTGAGTTTCGGGACATGGACAGAGTATTCAAGGATCACCAATCTTAAATTCTAATGTAGTGACCTACACTATAAATTATTGTATGGAACTAAATTTGTATCAGTGACTTTTTAAATGTTCTTTATACATAGTATATACCAAATGTATTTATTTAGATGATTTATTTGCTACAAAAAGTAATTTGCCCACTACATAATGCAGGTTAGGCCACAGGTTACTTAACACTGCAATAGAGAATTCATTCTGTTCCTTTTCCAACTGCACTTAGGACTGGGCCTAAACTCCACGTTCAAAATCAGAACTCTAGAAGTGGAATCCTAGAAAGTAGTGCTGGAAATCATTTATTTATTAAATGGCCGTAACCCATTGGTCAGCACGTTCAGTAAGGCTCTTTGAGAACGCGTTCCACTCTTTTTGTTCTCTGGTAACTTTGCCCTGTGCACAATCGCACATCTTGATCTGACCCCTCGACGCCGAAGAGAAGAATGGCACGGTAAAAATTGCCTTCTCCGAACTCCGGTGAGAGGAATTTCGGAAGAGCTGCTCACTCCTCTTTGCCCCACTGCCTGCTCTTCATCCACTCCACAGCAGTATCAGTGAGATATTTATCTACATATTTATTTATCTTTCATTTGTCCAGGAGAAACGTCCCATTGAGATTCACATTTCTTTTTCTTTTTCAAGGGGAACCTGGCCGAGACAACAGGATACATAAATGCAAAAAACACAAATAAAAATCAATGACAATATGTAAAACAGTGCCGTTTTGGTGGCAGTGTAGTGTAGTGGTTAGGGTACTGGACTTGTAGCTCAGAAGTTACTGGTTCAATTCCCAGGTGGAGCACTGCCGTTGTACCCTTGAGCAAGGTACTTAACCTGAATTGCTTCAGTAAAGTATCCAGCTGTATAAATGCATTGTATGTAAAGAAACACAAACTGTGTAAGTCACTCTGGATAAGAGCATCTGCTAAATGCCTAAAATGTAAATGTTGCAGGGAGCCTCCTGTATTTTAGACCAGTTTCACCACCTGCTCCCCCCTAATGTGATTTCTCCCAATTGCTGAGTTTTTCATTATTTTGCCAGAAATCAAGAAAAGCACAGAAAGTCCTACCTGTAGAACAGTGCTGCACATACAGTACACACAGAGCGGCTCTGTAATGTCATCATGCTGTATCTACCAAGACTGACCTCTAGTCTTTGCAGCTCTGCAGTTGTATTTGAATTTAATACATTTAATGCACCTGAGGATTTAATTTTTGGGGGGAGGTACACATGCACTAAAAATTCTATATGCACAACAAATAACTAGACTGAAAAACTAAGCATGTTTCATGACAATGATTCATTACACCCTAAAATTTGAACACTACTTGCGATGGTGTTCCTCCGCATTGGTGTCCGAATGAGTTTGTCACATGCTTCAGACAGGAACATTTTTACGGGGTCTTATCTGAGACCGAGAGGATTTTGGGGCGCGGGAACAACAGAAGCGTGCTGGAACAGACAGCTAATCAGTCAGAAACCTCTGGCAGACAGCTTCATGGGTGTCAATGACATCACACCACAGGAAAGGCAGATAAGGAGAGGAGCGAGAAAACAACAAGGAAATCCTGTTGTTTTTTTTGGTCATACCCATCTCCTGAAGATAACAGCGAGGCCCACTTCTGCAGTAATTCTTTTGTGAACTCATTAGTTCACCCACAACATTTTAACACTGCGGAAATATTTATTGTGAATATGCGCAGTTCTTCAAAATTCCTTGCAAAGAAGGAAAGAAGACTCAAACGCATCAGCTGTATGTTAATAATGTGAGGTGTGACTGGTTGGTTTGTAGCTTCTGTAGCCCATTATGTCCACACACTCATTGTGTTTATTCACACTAATGTATAGCGGCTGACGTGGGGCTGGTTTAAATTGCACATAGGCAACCTATTGTTATGTCCGCCAAGGAAACAATGCATTTAACAGTTATTTCCTTGTTGACATTTGCAGTTGATAGAACACACATCGTAGGGAAACTAATGTACCACTTCAGGAGACAAGTCTGTTCAAGGAATCAGCCTTCTAACTTCATAGTTGTATATGAAGTGCAAACATAGTGCACATTTCACCAGCACAATTAATGGAAAAAAATCTGTATTGTAGTGGAATATCCTCCCTGCTGCTCACTGAATTTCAGAATATAGACTAATTTATTCAGAGGAATGAGAAATTATTGATTTGCTGTGTCCCCTCAAGAGGACTGGCATTGGCCCCATAAGCTATTCACAAGTAAGAGGACAAACAAGAATCAGTTGCTATCGGTATCGCTGTCCTGGAGACACAGGCGCAGTTTCAAAGTCTGTTTCATGAAAACAGGCTTTTGTTCGCATTATGGAGCGGGATTAAAGCTTGCAGGAACTTCTAATTCTGTTCACTCTAAAACATGTGCATCCCTAAAAAGTGTGTGGATCCCTTTGTCTAACAGTTCTTACATTAACAGATTCCAAGTGCTCTTTACATAACACATAAGTTGGTGCACAATATAGAAACAAAATGTATTAATGCCACTAAGGCATAAGCCATGGTCTCATGGGGAAGAACGTCACAGGTCATAGCTGGGTCACTTTTATAAATAACAATCACCTTGCCAGTTTACATCATGAAGTGAGCAATTCGCCCATCCCACCCCAGCCTCCAAATGTATGACTGTATCAAGGCTAGGAAGACGTCACACATCGAGAATCTGAATGATAACCAGGTTATCGCCATCTGCATGTCCAGCAGCCTCAATAAGGAAGCAGAAGAACACACACCTGTGATGGTGATCTAGTGGTCACTCTCACACTTTTAAACACTCAACAGAGCTTTCTTAAATTGGTAGTGGATCGGTCACATTCTAGCAATCTGTCCCTTTTTTCAATTCAAATATTAAGTGTAATGACCTGAAGGAGAGTGCATATTGTACACACCTGCGGCATACAGTACTATACAGCCTACAGTAGAGATTTCTCAGAAACACTGTACATATTCCACGCTTTCTACATGAATCACAGGAAAGACTGCTGCACTCCTGGGTCTATGCATCCGGCTGGACATGGCTGGCTACGTGCAAACACAATAATTAAAACTGCTGAACTGACAAACTGTAGAAGCACTTCAAATATTAGTGATTACAATATCAGGATAACTGATAACTGATATAACACACACACACACACACACACACACACACACACTGTTGGTTGCTGTCAGACCTCTGCTTTGCTAACATTTCTGCTATGTCTCTGTAAATATTTCGGGACACAGGGAAGGTACTTTACCTTGGTTATGAGGAGGGGCTCATGGTGCTCCCGACCTCCTCTCAGCGTAAATCCCCAAGGCGCCCCGCCAGTGAGAAGAACATCCACTAGCCTCCATCCTTCGCCGTCCCTCTGCTCCAAATTCCCCAATACTTCCAGTCCTTGGTGAAGAATTCCCTGAGCTGGTCTGCAATCTTTGCCTGTATATCGCAAGTCTGTAGTGTGACCTACGGCGTCCATGGTGTTTAAGCCACGTTAAACCTTGTGAAAAGCAGGTGTCATTTGTGGGACTATAGAATAGAAGGTTAAAAAAAATAATAACTAGACTGAATTCAGATCCCGCGGTCAGTTCGCTAGATTCTCTCGGGGGAAAAAAGGAAAACTAATTTAGAAAGCTCCCTAGCTAGCCACTTGCAGGTTGCTACAGTTGATAGCCAACACCTCCCTACACACCAGACACATAATGCTCTTAAATGAGAGAATTAAACGCAACATATTGGCTTGGCTTGCAATAGTAAATAATCGTAAAGCTTTCTCACTGCCACACTCGTTTAGGAACCACATTCAAGTCAATATAGAAAGCTTGCTAATTACCCGCAGTAGTGGGGAATTGTAATACATCTCTCATTCTACAGAGCCGGTCGGTTAGCTATCGCTTCGTTGTTTACCAATTGTTGCTCGCTTGCTATAAATCTAGTAGGCTAGTACAGGCAGCGTGTTAGACATTTAAGAAGCAAACTCACGCCAAGTTACGTCAGCTAACTTTAGCTACCGTAGCAACCTATTCTTCATTTAATCCGTATACAACACGGTGCCATAAATTAGCTAAATATAACAAAAAATATCAGCGGGTTCGTCTTCCTTCTGATCCCTGAACAGCTATTATATCCATTTCTTTAGTCATTCATTGAAGACGGTGGTGAAACACTGTCCTCGACCGGAGAGATTCCTCTTTCAGCAATATTTGAAGCAAGCTAGCTAGCTAGTTAGCTAGTATCAACAGGCGGAATTAGGTTTTGTTAATCTCACGTATCGCAGAAGTGCTTGGTCGGTGTTTATTCTCCGGTGCTACAGAACTCCGCTGAAAGTTTAACGTTACACCTTAAATCAAGAGTTTGACGCGTTTCTTCTATAATATCCCTCTGTTTCAGACACATACTTGGCAGACACATAAAACTGTGAGACGCGCGACTCAACAGTCAGGAGCCAGTTGAGTGCCCTGAGATCTGCTTTGAATTACATAGTAGCGAGATAGTGCGCTAGCCGACAGCAGCCAAGTGGTTAGCTATCTTAGCCAGCTAGCTACCTGAATTGGCCAGCAGAGGCGCCGCGCGTGGACCACAAAACACAATGCACGGGTCATTTACATGCATTATCCTTTTCAAACACAAGGGTCATTAGATGCATTATCCTTTTTTCTTCTAATGTGCAATATTTACTTTCTTGCGTTGCCCCCTTGTTTTTCTTTAACGTGTCAGTTGTTGTTTATATTTTTATTTTTTATCTCTATGTGTTTATTTTTTTCTGCATTGAAAAACAATAACATCCCTTTACTGTAAATAACTGTGATTCTGTCGTGTATATGCTAATGTATATGGTCCTTGTCGACTAATCTTTAGACAAGCCAATTCACAGAAGAGAAAAGAGCTGCTAAATTGTGCACCATACTCATGTGCACACAAACAGAAATATATTATATCGTTTTATACACCCAACTGTCAACTAAATCATAACAACTTGATGGACCTGTTTTTGGCCAGAAAGTCCTCATTTTACATTTATACATTTTAGGCATTTAGCAGACGCTCTTATCCAGAGCGACTTACACAGTTTACATTTCTTTACATAAAATCAATTTATACAGCTGGATATTTTACTGAAGCAATTCAGGTTAAGTACCATGCTCAAGGGTACAACAGTAGTGCCCTACCTGGGAATTGAACCTGCAACCTCTGAGTTACAAGCCCAGCTCCCTAACCATTACACTACACTGCCAGCCATATTTGCACATGTTTCCATGACAAATGTATACATTTATGCTTCTCTCCCTTCTTCTTTCAGGTGTGTAGTGCATTATTAATACTAATATTATTTTTTAAGAACATGTATCATGCTCCAAAAATGATGCAATGATATGTTAAATAAATGGCAGAAATATATATTAGGCTATATGATTATTATTATTATTAGTAGTAGTAGTAGTAGTTATTTTCATGAAGATCTTTCTTGCTTCAAATATTAAACAGTAGCTAACAAAGGAATAATTTGTGCTGTCCTCTAATTTGGTGTTTAGAATACTGAGTGTCAAATGTAATCATTACAATAATAATATGTATTGTTATTGTTATTATTACTCACCATTCTACCCGATCTGCAGAGCCATTACACTGGGGGCCTACACTTCATACAATGCTGGAAAGCCCCGATTGACCACAGAAGTCGTTCTTGCCTGATTAGACAGAGGAAATCCTGTGGCACTGGCACAATCAAGATTCCCTGCCTGAGGAAAGTGCTTTAGTTGGATTCACCACCTGCGAAGCCTAAAGTTATTAAAATAATACAACTAAATCTTGACCATTTACCACTAGATATGTCATCATGCGTCTATGCAAGTTATATATTATCCAGAGTTTGTTCAATTAGCTGGCGTTCTGTGATTAATGGTCTATTATGAATAAACATCTGCTAAATTCATATTATTTAGACACTTTTTATTAGATTTAGTGGTATTATCCTTCGATGAATGAGCTATCTCCTTTATGTAGACTTATTATTGATGATTTTCTGTCTCAAACTGGCATTCGTTGTCCTGTTTATGCTGTAGCGCTTTCTATTACACGGGTAAGATCTATACGACAACAGCGCCGACTATTGGTACACTACATCACCAAAACAAATCGAAAAGGATTCTTCTTCGTAGAAATGCATTCATCCACGATTGGCCAATATGTTATAACATGCAGCACATAGAGCGCTCCGAAGAGATTTAGAAGGAAAAACAGTCTTTGTGAGACAGTATCAACTTATCAACCATTTTCATGTAAACTGTAAGAACAATCAGTCATGTTATTCATAAAATAATTGAATAAAGACAGTAAGGACACCATAGATACAATGCCAGTTTATAATCTAAACTTTTTATTAATAGGCTTTTATCACGAACATAAATGCAAATATATTCCATGAGAGATATTACAGACGGCATATTTATTTTCTGAATTTCCAGTTTTGAGTTCATTAAGGTGATGTGAACTGATAGCACCTGAAGGCATTTCAATATATATTTCTGCAGCTAAGATAGTAGCTATAATAAAATAAGCCCCTTGAACTTAATTTCTAATTCCCAAAGTTAAATGATATAAAATGCATAGTATGGTGGCATAAATAACTGCGTAATCTTTCCAGGGTTATATTTTATGTAAAACAAAGACAACGGGAGCAACACTACTTTATTTATTTTAAAGCAAAAATAGCAGCAACATTTTGCTAAAGTAGTGTTGCACCCATTTCTTTTGTTTTACATGTAACGAGTTTTGGAATGACCTCTTTTAGATTACTTTTTACACATATACATTTGGGCATCATGATATGATTAAAAACTTTGTAGATAAAATATTTAAGTTTCAATTATTTAACAAAGCAAACCAACCAAGTATGATTAATAATCATAAGAATTAACGGTTAAAAAGTGACAAAAAGTATTTGTGGACAAAGCCCTTGGTGAGGTAAAATCATATTCTTACTTATATTGTACTTGTCTTTTAATTTTTTGTTATGTCCTGTTATTGGACTAAACTGCACAAATTACATTCTGGGATCAAAGACAACCACGCACATTGCCAAGAGAAATTAAATGGCTCTTCTCTGGTACACCAACACGCCTTCATTGTCTCCATTACACAGTAAAAAGTTTTTCACACACAACAGTTTTTTGTTTTCTGCAAGAAGCATCAAACCATTGATCAATGTAACCAGATTAATTACCCAAGGCTCCACAGTCCTCTCCTTGTGGATCTCCTTCCCCAGTCCAGTAATCCGGCTCGTGTTTCACATATGGCCTTGTATGCGAGAACCTTAACAGGCAGTAGAGAAACATAGCGATAAAAAATTATATTCCTGTTGTTTTGCATTATTTATTATTTATTTCATGACAAACCATCTGATGATAGTGAGGAAGGCAACTAAATTGAAGCTAAAAGTTAAGGTCAGCAATCAATGGGATTTGTTTTTATATGATCCAAATCACAATATGCTGTAAGAGGGGGTGTTGAGAATCAACCCCAATCTGCCCCTCCACAGGAAATGACATCACTAAGAGTAAGAGGGTGCTGTGGCTTCAATTGTACAGTCCTGTTGTGTAGTACAAAACAGTGGCCTATCTGGCAATGACAGTACATAATCCACTACATGAGTATATCTTTTGTGACTCAGAACAGTGGTTCTTTGTCACAGCCTTTGTCCCTAACCACTGATCTATGTATTGGCACTGTGCTCAGTATGGGTATAGCTAATCTTAAGAAATCCCCCTTTGCTATCATATTACAACTGTAGTATACTGAGATACATTTATCGGATGACGCAACTGGTAAAGGCACTTGCCTGGAGTGCAGGTTGCCCAGGGTAGTGGCTGGTCCTGTAGTTGCAGGCGGCGGGCTTGTGGGGGAATAGGTGAATCAATAGAGGGCAAAACATTTTAATGAAAGGGACAAAATAATTGCCAAAGATGAGTGCTTATTTATTTACTCATTTTCATGGTTTTCTACACAGCTATCTCTAGTGACAGTCCATCGAAAATCACCTGCCTCTTCAAATTCACACCTCATTTTTGTTCTTTGACAAAAGCTGCGTTAAAAAGTGTTCATCTCAATAATTACTGAGGAAGACAAACCAGGGTAAAACTTGGGTAAAAAATGCAGAGCTTTCAGTTCCAAGAACTATAATGATATCAGTCATATCTATTTATACACTCATAACACAGCAATGCAGCTCACACACAGCAAGTTACTTTATGTGAAATGTTCCCTTCGAATTTGACAACATTGTTTTAAATTCATCTTTGTATAAAAAGAGTGTTTTCAATAGTTCACTGTGCTTCACTTGCAGTTCCCCCAATTTTCTTTCAGTTCCTTATTCACGTCCACACTGATCATTTTTGTACAATCAGCAACTCCTTCTCTGAGTTTATAAGGGGATATTATTTATCCATTCCAACCCTGTTTTACACACTGTAACATCTTGTCAAAGACTGTGTGCTAGAGGGTCACTTAGCTCTGTGTTTCTGCTGTGTGGTTCTGCTTTTTACTTTCAATGTGTCATGTCCATTGAATTTCACTCATAACAGGGTGATCTCTGTTAGCCACTGTCCTGAGGGCGGGGCAGAGAGCACATGAGATCTTATCTCCCACACAGGGAGGGGAGAGGCTGCAGCGTCACAGCTTGGAGGAACCCCTACACTGTCTGAGATCTGTACTGTGCGGGACCTGACATTTATGAGGGACCCTACAGCAGAGCGGAGGCAGAAACTGTCTCTCTGATTCAGACTCACCTGCTAGCTTGAGGTCAGGGAGGCAGAGAGGTTCCAGGGAATCAGACATGCTTCTTTTCCAGACTGTTGAAGGAAAATAAATGGATTGAGAATTGAATGTATCAGATCAAAATACAAAATACTGGTGCCAGAAAATGTATCAGATAAAATACATGTATTTTGTATTTTCAAAATACAGGAAAAACAACTTGTCTCCAATTGGCTATCATAGGCCAACATATGAATAGGTGGCTGCCTTTCTCTATGAATATGAGCAAAAAGCCAAAATCACATAGGCTATCGCCGTGTGTTAAGTGTTAAAGGCACAATCACATCTTTAGCATCTCCTAATTAGTTTGCCCACATTACTCCCTCCATTTTGGTTGTTTGGGCTATTGACAACCAATTTCTTATCTTTGATGCTATTTGTATATAAAAGAAAAATACTGAAAATAGTACAGTACAAACTTACAAACAAATCAGCATGAATTGTACATGCTAGCTAGTGTTTCTGGAGTCACAAAGTGGCGTTTTGAGAAATCGTATTTTCCAACTTTTCACGTCACATCACGTTTTCTCAAAACGCCACTTAGAATACTGTGAGTAGGCTTGTGTGAAAACAAGTGCCGAATTCTCAATAGCTGCCTGCGACCAGATACATGCATGCATCCACGTGTGCATGCATTCACTGCCTTGTCCAACCGACAGAGAGCGGGTCTAAAAATCACTGTGAGTGTGTCTAAGTGTACTGTTGTTCTTTTTTTATGTTCTTTGAATCATGAATAAAGTATTTTGAGTATTTTGAAAATACAAAATTACTCCGCCCTAAAGTATCTTGTTACAAATTACATTTGAATTTTTTCAGCCCTGTCAAATACAAATGACAAAATACTCAAAAGTAATTGAAATGCGTATTTCAAATACAAGTAACAGAAATACTGAAATCTCTGGCATCGGGGAGTAGGTTGCCTCGTAGAGATGGGCGGCGAGTTTGTGGGGGAGGGTTATTTGAAATAAATAGAGGGTATAATTGGCTTCCAAATTGGGGAGAAAAAAACTTTTTTTTTTAAACTTCCAACTTGGGTCTCAAGAGGCCCAAACATGGTTTTGCACCTGAATTACTCAGCTAAAGTGCTTTTACAGATCACAGAGATTTGGTTGGACAATTGCACCCAATTACTGCAAATCTGTATGTCGTGTTTTTATGGGAATTTCTGCCTTTTCTTTTCTGTGCATTTTCAAATTGACATTTGGTTGCCTGCCTTTTGTCCTCTGCAGTGACGTTGGTGTAAGAAGAGGCATGACAAATGTATTTTTGATTCACACTGGTTAAAAGTAGAGAATGGGTGAATGAGGTATCATGACACCAAAAATGGATGGAGCTACCATATGCTACCTGTAACTCACTGATTTCAGCCAATCATTGTGATTTGTTGTGAAGAGCCAGAAGTCAGCTATTGACAGCTAATTGTAACTCCACCCATTTTAGTACAGATACATGAAAGCAAGTGGCATGGTCAGGTGCACCACACAATTATGAATAATACTGCTAACATATTTCATAACAGCTGGGACCTAACTGTACAATGTCAATCAATGTTATTTATGAAACCTGCTTGTGCTATGGGGTCATTGTTCACTCAAATTAAATAAATGGGGCAACAGCTCCCTCCATTGGCAAACCATAACACACAACCAAACCAGTCCTGTTTCCATATAGGATAGAGATGATCTGTGATTGGTGATGTACACGCACAGAAAATAGAGCTCCCTTAAGAGACTTGGCATTGTGTGCAACATGATAAATAATATATTTTAAAAAGACAAAATATTTGAATTAACAAAACTTATTGACAAATAGAAATTCTTTTAAATAAAGAAACCATCAATAAAAGTGACAGTTTTACATTTTAATCTTCAATTTTATCAGCAATGTTTGTCTACAAGTCAAGTCAAGTCAAGTCAAATTTATTTGTATAGCACATTTCATACACAAGGGCAATTCAAAGTGCTTTACATAAAATCAGTGCAAGACAAGCAGCAAAAGCAATGCTTGAATTACAAAATCATTAACAATAAAATTAAATCAAATCAGAACCTAACGTTCCAACAAAATCATTAACAATAAAATTAAATAAAATTAAGAATAGAAATTAGAAATAAAGGTTAACAGTCGATAAAAGTGCAATAGTTTAGCAGCAGTTAAACATAAGGGTCTTTAGCTTAGTTTTAAAAATAGGCAGAGTTGGGGCAGATCTAAGGTCTTCCGGGAGCTTATTCCAGCTCTGTGTGGCATAGTAGCAGAAAGCGGCTTCACCATGCTTTGTTTTGGTCCTAGGAACAGTTAACAGACCAGTCCCTGATGACCTAAGAGGTCTAGAGGGTTCATAGTGTAAAATCAGTTCAGAGATGTATTCTGGGCCTGACCCGTTTTTATACAGATTTATACACTATTAGCAGTATTTTAAAGACTATTCTATGACACACTGGTAGCCAATGCAGAGATTTGAATATACACACAGAATATGAATTTGCTGTGCATCTGAATGCGATGAGAAGCTATAGCATTTAAAGGAATATTGAATTGAAATGGTAATACAATATATTTATTATATACAGTAGTACATTCTTTTTTGAAGTCACCCCTATTATATCCAGCACAGTGCAATATAATATTGTAAATAATAGACTCAACCTTAATTTATACCTTATCTTACACTGCCGGTCAAAAGATTTAGAGCACCCCCATTTTCCAGTTTTTACTGACATTTAAGCAGTTCAAGTCCAGTGAATAACCTGAAATGGTACAAAGGTAAGCGGTAAGCTGCCAGAGGTTAAAAAAAAACCTTCTTCCAGTCTTCAGTAGTCCACTGGTGGTGCTTCATGGCCCAGGCAAGCCTCTTTTTCTTATTTTGCCATCTTAGCAATGGCTTTCTTACTGCCACTCGACCTGTCAAACCTGCAGCTCTAAGTTTTCTCTTCATAGTTTAAACTGAGACTTCCTTACTTCGACCAGTGTTAAGCTATGCTTGAAGCTGTTGTCCTGTGAGCCGCCTATCACACAAGCTGTTGACTCTCAGAAACTTGTCTTCTGATTTTGTTGTGGCTTTGGGTCTGCCACACCTCTTCCTGGAGTTTCCTCCAGTTTCCAAGTTGTTGTTCTAAATGTTGTTGTTTTTTTACCTCCGGCAGTTTACCACTTACCTTTGTACCATTTCATGTTATTCACTGGACTTGAACTGCTTAAATTTCAGTAAAAACTGGAAAATGGGGGTGTTCTAAAACCTTTGACCAGTAGTGTACATAAAACTGAATTACATAAACTGGACACAGGCAAGCACAACACAAATGTAGTACAGGTGCAATGTGCAATGAATGTATGTGTTTATGTGACTGATTGGTCTTAAACATCCCAGTTTAAATGATACCCACACAAAATGATGGACAATAGTGATAAGGCAAAATCTCAGAATGACAATTTCACATGAAAGCAAACAGAAAGGTCATGAAAAGATGTAAATTATGTGAGAAGAAAGCCCTCAGTGTCTGAGCAGGCACTTTGATCACAAACATAAATGCTGGTACAATTTTACAGCAAAATCTGAAAAATACATATCTTTGGCCGTTTCAACATATTTCATTACTATCTTGTGATTGGCCTAAACTCTAAAGTGTGCATTTGGAATTCATCTGGTACTCTTTTCTGGTACACTGGCAACGTCTGTCTCGATTGCACAGTAAAAATGTAAAATTATTTTTCACACACATATCTTTTTTGTTTCGTGCAAATTGCATCAAACCATTTATCAAATATGCCACTCTCATCGCCCACGGCAGCACAATCCTCTCCATTTGGATGCCCTCCCCCAGTCCAGTTATCCGGTTCGTGTTTCCCATTTGGTCTTGTGTACCAAAACCTTAACAGGCAAAAGAAAAACATGGTAATAAGAAAACTTAAGCGTTGCCAGTTGATTTTTTTTATTTATTCATTTTTCCATTGAACCTGAGCCATTTATCAAATTATTAATGAATTCTGTGCTGAAATTTGGTTTTGCCATTCCTCTTAGCCAGACCACCACAACCTATTTCTTCAATATGTTTTAGTTGTGTATGTGTGTGTGGCGGTGTCTAACTTAACTGAAGCTTACAAATTAAGTTTACCACTCTATGACCTTAGCTTTCAATTAATCATGATCGGGTCGCTTGAGGAGGGAGGGTTTGGAGTGCAAATAATCTCCCCCAATCTACCCCTCCACAAGCAAATGGCATCAGTAAAAGGGAGAAGGGAGGGTGCTGTACTTTCAATTGAACTGTCCCATTGTGTAATGAAGAACAATGGCCTATCGTTTCACACTGATGAACACATCAGAATTAATTGCATAATTCACATGTCTGTGCTGATTACTGAACCCGGAGTGCCTACAGGGACACCTCGTGGGTAACTGCTGAAATTCAGCTTAACAGCCCAGATGGTCACGTGCTCAAGATTTATAATCTATAAGACATGGGGCGAAACTCATCAAATATATATTTCAATACAAACCCATTTCTCTCCAAACATGGCAACCTTTGTAAATCTTAGGCAAAATGCATGCCTGGCACGTGGAATGCATAGAGGTTTGCAGGTCGGTCTCTCCTTGAGTTTTATACTGAAGTCTGTCTGTACATTTTCGCTCGGTAGTTTGGCCCGTGTAAGTGTTAAAGTGTAAGAAACACAACGGAAGATCTTACTGTGTTTCTGTCGCATTGAGAGGCACTTGGTCCACCCAGTGCCACTGTCCCTCAGTTTCCAGGTCACTAAGTCCAATCCAGTGTGTCTCTTTAATACTGGTCGACACAAACCTCTGATCAAGGCAAGAGAGATAAAGAAGAAAAAAGAAGTAAATAGAAAACATTCTATATAAAAGATGCATTAACAATAGTTTGATTAGGACTTGTAAACTCGGTTTGAAACATTTAAAGCGTTTGAACTTGGACTTGGAGCCCAGGGTCACAATCTGGTAGGTAGGACGAGATTGTTGACACTCCCCCTCCGTTTGGACACCAAAGTTTCAGAGCCTGCCTTGCCATTACGATGAGGAGGAAACAATTGAATACATTAAAGCAGTGTGCACATGTTTGGTGTCATGGGGATCGAGTCTGGTGTGTGCATGAGGCCCAGCCGTTTAATGAAATGGTCAAGTAGCTTGTTTTGAGCAGCAGGTGTGGCGATACCAAATTCTGAAAGACTCGGCCCACTGGGACGAGTGATGGTGTAGATGGAAGTTGCCCATGAACGCTGGTCTGAAGTCAGTTTTGTGTTTTTCTCCCTAATGGTTAAGGTTAAGATCTGGGTAGAGTTAGCCCGTCCTGTATCAGTACTTAGGGGCAACTTCTCCCTTGAACACGTGTGATAGTCTTCTTGTTCGCGGACAAGTCCATCACTGCTCCTTGCACAAGTGCAGTATTGGTTGATTCCAAATTGGGGAGATAAGAATAGAAAACTAAGACCCAGGAAGATTGAGAAATGTAATTTAAGTAAAAATTAAGAGCATCGAGGCCTCCCACGTGATCTAATGGTTTCAACTTCCTACACTGGCCATGGCGACCAGGGTTTCTATTCCCCATTGCGCCAGAGTCGGCTCTGGTCGCCACCGGGGCGGCAATTGGCTGTCCACCCCAGGGAGGGGGGAGGGAAGCTGACACACACAGTTCGCTGCACACAGGAGTGGTTCTGGGGTACCAAAATTACAGTCGATGGCACGTCGAGTGATGTCTCGGAGGAGGCAGCGCTTTGCTCTTGTCACTGCCAGTCACAGGACTATGGCAGCAAACTATGAGGGAAGGGGGATTGAACTAAGCACAGCGGGTAATTGGCTATCAAATTGGGAGAAAAACGGGGTAAAAATAAAAATAAAAATAAATAAACAAAAATAATGGCAAGTTGAGTGTGACCAGTGCGAGACTGGCTCCAGCCTGCATGGTGCTGTAGTATAGTGGCTCCAGGCTGTTTGGTGCTGTTATATAGTGTCTCCAGCCTGCATGGTGCTGTTATATAGTGTCTCCAGTCTGCTTGGTGCTGTTATATAGTGTCTGCAGCCTGCATGGTGCTGTTATATAGTGTCTCCAGGCTGTATGGTGCCTGTATCGTGCCTATTATTTTTATTTATTATTGTCACTTAAGACTTATGACATGCAAAGCTGCATTAAGTAATATATACTTTTTATTCCAACACCTTTTGACAGCATATATTTAAGATGATTATATTTCATCCCACACTTTGACATGAACAAATTATTTCCTCATAAGTGTGGATGTGGATCTGTGACGTGGCTTTACCTGCTCCTGCTGGCAGTTGATAATAACCAGCTGGGCTCCCTTTGAGATGCAGTAATCACGACTTTGAATCCAGTTCTTTTTCTCAGAGGAGAAGAAGTAGCACTGCCCCTGGTTGTTCTTCCAACCACTGTCACACTGTCTGCAGCCTCTGTTTTCTGTGATACACACAGAGAGACCGGGTCAGAGATTAGGCTGGGCTGCTTTGTAGGGTTACATCATGGGTGCCATTTTTTAAATGGTGTGCAATTATTCAATATAACCTCAATAAAATGATAACTTAACATTTTTTAATTGGAAAAGATAAGTGATCATTGTTTACATTATTTGATACAAAGCTATTTGATATTCCTCCTGCAAATGGAAACTCCCTGCTCATCAGTTTTGAAAAAATATAACTAATTCCATAAGTCACCACAAGGGTGAAACTTCAAGTGTAAAGCCTTTTGGTTCTCAGTTATAATAACTATAAAGATATTGTTTATTATGTGTGCTCTGCACTCATGCAAAGTGCACCTATAATTTTGAAAGGCCCCCCATTGAACTTGATATCAGTTTAAACTCACCTCTGCAAGATGAGATAGTCTTCGATGGATCACTGTGATTGACTTGTAGTTCCCCCAACTTTCTCTCAGTTCCTGATTCACAAGAAAGGGGAGAACATTCACTTCCTTGCACAATCAGCAACTTAACTCTCTTGAGTTTTATATGAGGGGATTCCTAAACCATCCTATCTCCATGTAGAACAGTGTGTAACCTTCTGCCAAGACAATGTGCTGATCATTTGCTGTGTGTTTCTGTTTCAACTTTCAGTTTGTCAGATCCTGTTCATGCCCCCCATGACTGGACCAATAAATACAGTTTGCAATGAACTATGTTCCCTTGTACAGTTACTGTTGTTCTCTCAGCGTATTCCCTTTCGAGAGTAATTTCTGTTCGCCACGCACAACCTTTTCAGACTGTTGGTTAATGTTCACCTTGTTGAGCGCTTGTCAGGTCTCTAGTTTGAGAGGTTGGATAGCCTTAATGCAGCCGTCCTGCCTCACCTCTCAGACCTGATGTAAACTATGACACTGTTAGCCACTGTCCTGAGGGCGGGGCAGAGAACACATTAGATCTTATCTCCGACACAGGGAGGGGAGAGGCTGCAGCGTCACAGCTCTGAGGAACCCCTGCACTGTCTGAGATCTGTACTGTGCGGGACCTGACGTTTATGGAGGACCCTACACCAGAGCGGAGGCAGAAACTATCTCTCTGATTCAGACTCAGTATACAGGAGCGTCACATTCAATCGTAATTCACTTCAAGGTGTGGATTTTCAGAGCTGAAAGTTGTCAATGGGCAAGTATGCGCTCTTCCTTTACTAAACCATCCATGAGAATGTATAGAATGTCCAACTGCAATCAACACCTTCAGGTTCAGACTCACCTGCTAGCTTCTGTTGCACAGACGACAGGGAGGCAGAGAGGTTCTGTTCTGAGAGTCCAGGGATTCTGCCACACTGCTCTTCTCTGTTGAGTGAAAATAAATGGATTTCAAAAATGACAGAAATGTCCATTTAGTGTTATACTACCTAATGTATAGCCCCCTTGTTTTCAGCCAAGAGGTAAACCTGAAGTTTATGGAGGAACCTACACTGAAGCAGAGGCAGATACTGTCTTTCTGATTCAGACTCACCTGCTAGCTTCTGTTGCACAGAGGACACGAAGGCAGAGAGGTTCTTGTTCTGAGTCTCTAGGGATTCTGCCACACTGCTTTTCTCTGTTGAAGGAAAACAAATGGATTTAGAAAATTCTAAAATTGTGCATGTAGCCCTATTTTTCACCAGTCTAGTTCTGTTTCAATATTGTAAGCCATCTTTTACAAAGAGCTGTTGCTTGTCTTATATCCTCTCAAACTTAAGACTGTCATTGGAACCCAATCGTAGGGAAATGCTGTGCTTGGTTTGCAAAAGATCAACAAAATTAGAAAGTTTCAGGTTCAAACTCACCTGCTAGCTTCTGTTGCACAGAGGACAAGAAGTCAGAGAGATTCCTGTTCTGAGAGTCCAGGGA
This sequence comes from Aldrovandia affinis, assembly GCA_029706075.1. Taxonomy (NCBI): domain Eukaryota; kingdom Metazoa; phylum Chordata; class Actinopteri; order Notacanthiformes; family Halosauridae; genus Aldrovandia; species Aldrovandia affinis. The sequence continues at coordinate 544,547 of JAINUG010000039.1, read as the reverse complement.
TTCTGCCACACTGCTTTTCTCTGTTGAAGGAATTCAAATTGATTTTTGAAATAATAGAGCTGTAAATGTAAATCTATAGCATTTTTCCATCACACAAACAACATCCAAGAATCACAACAAGAATCATCCAAATCAGGAACTGTCGGGAATTCTTTTGGTTTCTGCAGCTTCTTCCAGAACCGTAAGGATGGGAGGAGTCACCTACAACTCAGTAGGAGGTACTATCTGAAGGTGTTTTTGTGCTTGACTAAAACAAAAACCTGCACCCACACCGGCCCTTTTCAGATAAGATTGGACATCTCTGGTCGACACGGTATTGCTAGAATTTAGTTACCAGAACTACGTATGGTGCAGTTCTGTTGGTAATGGAAACAGAACCTGGGGTCTTGGTTCCAGTGCAGCACAGTACAGTACAGAGGTGGAAAACCCCTACTATTTTCCCTAGTCTGGTGCTGCTCCAGTATTATGTGTTGTCTTATACCAAGAGTAATTACTCATCTGATATCCACTACAAAAAGGGTCTGAATTGAACTTTAGGATTAGATAACCACAAAGCACAATGCCCTCACTGTCAGTAATGTCATTGTTAACAAACATTGTGGCCATTTTGCTCAGTATACAGGAGCATCACATTCAATTGTAATTAATTTCACCATCCTTACATCACAAAACCAAGGTGTGGATTTTCAGAGCTGAATGTTGTCAATGGGAAAGTATGCGCTCTTCCTTTAGTAAACCATCCATGAGAATGTCTAGAATTCCCAACTGCAATCAACACCTTCAGACTCAGACTCACCTGCTAGCTTCTGTTGCACAGAGGACAGGGAGGCAGAGAGGTTCCTGTTCTGATAGTCCAGGGATTCTGCCACACTGCTTTTCTCTGTTGAAGGAAAATAAATGGATTTCAAAAATTCTAAAAATGTCCATTTAGTGTTATTTTTCCTAACGTCTAGCCCCTGTTTCAGCCAAGAGGTGGCCTGATCTTTTGGAGGAACCTAGAGCTGTTGCAGAGGCAGATATCCTCTCAAACTTAAGACTGTCATTGGAACTTCTGTTGCACAGAATCGTGAAAATGGTTCTTGTGCTTGTCTCCAGGGATTCTGCAAACTGCTTTTCTCTGTTGAAGAAAACAAATGGATTTAGAAAATTCAAAATTGTACATGTAGTATTTTTCACCAGTCTAGTTCTGTTTCAATACTCCATCTTTTACAAAGAGCTGTTGCTTGTCTTATATCCTCTCAAACTTAAGACTGTCACTGGAACCCAATCGTGGGAAATGCTGTGAACAGATCAACAAAATTAGAAAGTTTCAGAGAAACTTCCTGTTCTGTTGCAGAGGACAGGGGATTCTGCCACACTGCCTTTCTCTGTTGAAGGAATTCAAATAGATTTTTGAAATAATAGAGCTGTAAATGTAAATCTACAGCATTTTTCCATCACACAAACAACATCCAAGAATCACAACAAGAATCATCCAAATCAGGAACTGTCGTGAATTCTTCTGGTTTCTGCAGCTTCTTCCAGAACCGTAAGGATGGGAGGAGTTACCTACAACTCAGTAGGAGGTACTATCTGAAGGTTTTTTTGTGCTTAGCTAAAACAAAAACCTGCACCCCGGCCCTTTTCAGATAAGATTGGGCATCTCTGGTCGACACAGTATTGCTAGTATTTAGTTACCAGAACTACGTATGGTGCACTTCTGTTGGTAATGGAAACAGAACCTGGGATCTCGGTTCCAGGTTCCAGTGCAGCACAGTACAGTACAGAGGTGGAAAAACCCTACTATTTTCCCTAGTCTGGTGCTGCTCCAATACTATGTGTTGTCTTATACCAAGAGTAATTACTCATCTGATATCCACTACAAAAAGGGTCTGAATTGAACTTTAGGATTAGATCACCACAAAACACAATGCCTTCACTGTCAGTAATGTCATTGTTAACTAACATTGTGGGCATTTTGCTCAGTATACAGGAGCATCACATTCAATTGTAATTAATTTCACCATCCTTACATCACAAAACCAAGGTGTGGATTTTCAGAGCTGAAAGTTGTCAATGGGAAAGTATGCGCTCTTCCTTTAGTAAACCATCCATGAGAATGTCTAGAATTCCCAACTGCAATCAACACCTTCAGACTCAGACTCACCTGCTAGCTTCTGTTGCACAGAGGTCAGGGAGGCAGAGAGGATCCTGTTCTGATAGTCCAGGGATTCTGCCACACTGCTCTTCTCTGTTGAATGAAAATAAATGGATTTCAAAAATGACAGAAATGTCCATTTAGTGTTATACTACCTAACGTATAGCCCCTTGTTTTCAGCCAAGAGGTGGACCTGAAGTTTATGGAGGAACCTACACTGAAGCAGAGGCATATACTGTCTTTCTGATTCAGACTCACCTGCTAGCTTCTGTTGCACAGAGGACAAGAAGTCAGAGAGATTCCTGTTCTGAGAGTCCAGGGATTCTGCCATACTGCTTTTCTCTGTTGAAGGAATTCAAATTGATTTTTTAAATAATAGAGCTGTAAATGTAAATCTATAGCATTTTTCCATCACACAAACAACATCCAAGAATCACAACAAGAATCATCCAAATCAGGAACTATCGGGAATTCTTCTGGTTTCTGCAACTTCTTCCAGAACCATAAGGATGGGAGGAGTCACCTACAACTCAGTAGGAGGTACTATCTGAAGGTGTTTTTGTGCTTGACTAAAACAAAAACCTGCACCCACACCGGCCCTTTTCAGATAAGATTGGACATCTCTGGTCGACACGGTATTGCTAGTATTTAGTTACCAGAACTACGTATGGTGCAGTTCTGTTGGTAATGGAAACAGAACCTGGGGTCTTGGTTCCAGTGCAGCACAGTACAGTACAGAGGTGGAAAACCCCTACTATTTTTCCTAGTCTGGTGCTGCTCCAGTATTATGTGTTGTCTTATACCAAGAGTAATTACTCATCTGATATCCACTACAAAAAGGGTCTGAATTGAACTTTAGGATTAGATAACCACAAAGCACAATGCCCTCACTGTCAGTAATGTCATTGTTAACTAACATTGTGGGCATTTTGCTCAGTATACAGGAGCATCACATTCAATTGTAATTCATTTCGCCATCCTTACATCACAAAACCAAGGTGTGGATTTTCAGAGCTGAAAGTTGTCAATGGAAGAAGTATGCACTCTTCCTTTAGTAAACCATCCATGAGAATGTCTAGAATTCCCAACTGCAATCAACACCTTCAGACTCAGACTCACCTGCTAGCTTCTGTTGTACAGAGTTCAGGGAGGCAGAGAGGTTCTTGTTCTGAGTCTCCAGGGATTCTGCCACACTGCTTTTCTCTGTTGAAGGAAAAAAAAAGGAAAACATTCTAAAACTGTGCATGTAGCCCTATGTTTCAACAGTCCACTTCTGTTTCAATACTGTCCGCCATCTTTTACAAGGAGCTGTTGCTTATCTTATATTCCCACAAACTTACGACTGTCATTGGAACCCAATCATAGAGAAATGCTGTGCTTGGTTTGCAAAACATCAACAAAGACTCAGACTCACCTGCTAGCTTCTGTTGCACAGAGTTCAGGGAGGCAGAGAGGTTCCTGTTCTGAGAGTCCAGGGATTCTGCCACACTGCTCTTCTCTGTTGAAGAAAATAAATGGATTTTTTAAAAATGACAGAAATGTCCATTTAGTGATATAGTACACACAAACAATAGCCCCTCTGTTTTCAACCAAGAGGTAAACCTGAAGTTTATGGAGGAACCTACACTGAAGCAGAGGCAGATACTGTCTTTCTGATTCAGACTCACCTGCTAGCTTCTGTTGCACAGAGGACAAGAAGACAGAAAGATTCCCATTATAATCTTTCAGTGAATCTGGCATGGTGATTTTCTCTGTTGAAGGAAATCAAATGGATTTGAAAAAAGGACAGATGTGTATGTAATACTTCATATCATTTATTTATTGCACCTCAAATACTGTATGATCATGTCTTCCACAAAGAGCTGTCGCTTACCTGATATCCTCTGCAATGAACCAATTGTTTAGAGAACTACTGAGCTTGATTTTCAAGATTTTTGGTAAACAAATGACTCAGGAGCATTTAAGCAGTGTGTGGTTGCATTACTTTTTTGTGTGCTGCTCTTCTTTTTTGCTACAATTCTGCAGAACCTATAGTGTAACAGACTCACCTGCGAATGAGGACAGGGAGGCAGAAAGGTTCCGGGCCTTCAGGGAGTCCGACATCTTGCTTATTTCAACATCTATTGCAGAAAAAACAATGGAGTTTGAAAGTGGCAGAGCTATACATGCTATCCCTTTTCCCCATATTTTCACTTTGTCTCTTTAATCTATTGCTGTTGACATCCCCTGCAACCCCTTGGCTAATTTAATGATTGGGTCATTTACTGATTGACAGATTGATCTATTTATTGCTAGCATCTAGTGGAAAAAAAACACAGGGAAACTATTTTACCAATTCAGTTTGATTTCCATTGTAACAATGAATATTGTATCAGTGTGTAATGGTTCAGTGTAACAGTAGATATCAGTGTGTAATGGTTCAGTGTAACAGTAGATATCAGTGTGTAATGGTTCAGTGTAACAGTAGATATCAGTGTGTAATGGTTCAGTGTAACAGTAGATATCAGTGTGTAATGGTTCAGTGTAACAGTAGATATCAGTGTGTAATGGTTCAGTGTCACAGTAGATATCAGTGTGTACTGGCTCAGGGCAGGTTCTTCCCTGGAGGATGGTGGAGTAGACCCACTCACACTGGACTCCCAGAGCAGTGAGGCCACACAGCAAGGCAAGGCAGAGTACAGCAAGCAGGACCTGGCTCCATCTGCGGGGGGCAGTGACACTCTTTGTCCTGTGCCAAGGAGAAGAGTCTGTGCACACACAAATAACCTCATTGGTAAAAATCTTCTGTTAACAGGACTTTGACCTGAACTGAATAAACAGGATATAGAGCAAATGGCTGCAGCATAAAACACATGAGAACTTGATTTATGCTGAAATGGCTTAATTAATACATATAAACAACAAAGCATAAAAAAATGAAAACTTTACATTTGACCTCTGCTTTAACTAAGGCATAACTTTTAATGTCTTGCACAACATTTTTCTGCTTATATAATTTATGAGACCATTTAAAAATATATTATTTATTTTAAATCATGAGGCCAAACGGATTTGTGGTTAAATTGAATTATGGAGAAATGTTAATATTTAACTTCAATACCAACATTCAAGACATGGTTATTAAATATTTACATTTCACAATCAAATTTCAGACAGAAGTTAAATACTCATGTAATGGCATGAGCTCTCCATCACAGTTCTGTTAAATATTTATTACAAAACCCGAATTAAAAGGTCAAATAACAATTTATTTATTCACTTAATATTTTTAATTGTTCTTTAAAGTTACTGCTGAAATAGTGAGGAAAACCCCTCATGGATGTCTCACTTTTAGGGTGTAAATATGATGATTTAACTTGAATCAATTAACAATATCTCAGGCTGTACCACAGGAATGTTACATTTGCAGCTGTGCATGACATTTCTTTAAAAACTTGACACACACAGAAAAGGAAGACATCACCTTTGGAGAAAAGATCCTCTGTCTCTTGGTCCAGATTAGAGAAAGCAACTTCTGTATTTCTGTTGTTGCTGGCTTCCATCTTACACTCTAGACAACAGAGCAGTGAGGGATTACAGAATCAGAGTGTGTGGAGAATCTTTCTTACAAAGCATTTAGAAGCAGGCTGATAGCACAGAAACATCCATAACCATAATGCTAGAAGCATGTTTACCCTTTTGATAGTAGTTCACTTTCGGGGGCCCAGGAACCCATGGTATAAACACACCATACCATCTTCGATTGTAAGATTTGGGAATTTATTCCGACCTGCCACATTAGAAATACTGAATATACTTGACATAAATAAGGCTGTGTCTTTTCCGCAGGCAGATTTTGTAGTAGCTTGCAATTCAGTCAAAATTAACTATATGTCTCTGTGGCTTCTCTTTTGGAACACTTAAGGTAATTGTCTGTGGTAAATCATAATATACGCCATTTAGCAGACGCTTATATCCAAAGCGACTTACAGTAGTGAATGCATACATTTTTCAGTATATGTGGTGCCAGTGGGGATTGAACCCACAACCTAAGCGTTGCCAACGCTGTGCTCTACCATGATTAATTTGATTTAAGACAGACAGATCATAGTGAGTTTGGTGCAATCCAACAAATTATCCTTTAATTGAGTGGATTACATTACAATTATTACAATGGAAGAAGCATTGTTGCTTCACAATACGACGGCAATTTATGAAATAAATGTCCATGCCTTAGTTTAATAGGCAACAGAGGGAACCTAACGTGATAGACATCTTCTACAACATAACAGATAACAAGGAACATGAGAAGAATTGGGATAATATAGTGTAAAGGAGATAACAAATGGACTGTAGGCATGTATCTATTTAGAGTGCTACATTTGGAAAATCCCCACTGCTCTCAGACACATTGCTGGGAATTTCTGGTTACAAATGTGCTGATTCTGTTTAAATTCTCCATCGTCATTTAAACAGAACATCTCTATTCTTGCGAATTGGTTTTATCACTTGGGATTTATTTTTATACTGTAAACCTCATGTGGCTAATAATCAAATTTAGAATGTTTCAAACATTTAATTTAAAGTATCATTTGTTATTGTTCTATAAGCATCTTAAAATGTGTTAAAAGTACATAAAATATGGCAGTTTATCTTACACAACATTAAAAAAAATATTTCTACTGGCACAAGTTATTGTATGTCATCCTATGAAAAAATAATTGCAATGATATTCTAACATGTTGGCCAAGCTGACTGGATTGGGCCACTCCAAAAATACAAGATTAATTTTAATTTTGTATCTGACACTGCTGCTATTTGTGCTGTAAAAATGTGTGACTACATAAGTACATTAAAAATCATTAAAGGTAACACAAAATATATTGTATATATATGGACTTTGGGGAAAATAAAATAACTACTTCACAACAATTTATTGAAAAAAATAATTATATATATATATATATGTCTGTATATATATATATATATTGTAATGTCTGAAAACCGCAGTTAACCCCTCGAGACGGACAGCCAATCACTGCTCCTGAACTGGGCTCCTGGCCAGAGCCATCCTGGTGCAGCAGGGGATGGAACCCCGACTGCAGTGGGCAACCTGCACTCTAGGCGGGTGCCTTTACGGGTTGCGCCATCTGAGGCCCTACAGTTAGATAGCAGTGAGGATTCCTGCGTAGGACTACTGTGACTTTTCTCCATTAACACACATTTTCTGTGCAGCTGTACATTATGTTTGTTTTAGAAATTGGAACACACAATAACTAAGAAAATTAAGTAACTCACCCATGGAGAAGCATTCCTCATTCTGGTCCAGATCATAGAGAATCATTTCTGTGTGGTTATGGGTATTCTGCATCGTCTCACACTGGACAGCAAGGCAGAGAGGGATTACAGTGTGAGAATGTGATGAGAATATTGTTCTATTTATAGTAGAGTTTAACACTGGAAAAAATACTGAAAGTAGCAAATGCAGAAGTCACAATTACTGAGGAAATGGGTGAATGAAGACACAGTTTTGTTTCTTAAAAACCAAGACATGAACAGAAGGTAACCACAGACCACTAGTGAGGGTCGTGAACTCTGAATAGTTACATAATAAATTATTAGGTAATAATTGTTATTAAGAGTCAATTATGCCAATTAAGAAGTATTAAGAAATTATGGTAAGATCCACTGTAGGGTAAGGAATTTCCCAAAGTAGGGAATTTCATGCCACTTATATTGTTCCTATGTATTTACAATACACACCACGTTTCAAAACAGAGGGTTACTCTATTGTATGTGGCTTGATTTCAGACAAAATGTGCTCACCACTCAGCAGGTCACTGGTGTTGGTTGCTGAGCATTAAAATGGTCCCTCAAACAGCCCTATAAGACTTAAGTATTATTTTGCCTTAAATGATGATGATGTAAGTCTTGAAGGACAACCTTTTTTTAACACTGTTTTAATATGTTACTTATATTTTAACCAATATGAAGAACTTGTAATACAGATGTGAAAACATACTTGTATTATTAGCATTGACTATAATAATAGAACAATACAAATACAAGGATAAATATACTGTCGTTTGATAAATAAGGCCCCAGATGTTCAGCTGAATGACCACCTTGTAGCATACTTCTGTCTGATGGATGAAGCTAAGCAAGGCTGGGTTAAGTAATTACTTTGATGGGAGACCTCCTGTGTAAACGAAGTTGCTGCTGGAAGTGATTTTGTTGGTCCAGTAGGGAGCTGTCATCTGTCTTCTAAGAATGACACTGCACTACAGACATTGAGACATTAAACCAACATTAAATTCGGATTCACTGTTGTCATTAAAGATGTCCTGCCACTTATCGCAAAGAGCAGTGGGTTACCCAGTATTCTGGCCAATCAGTTTTTTGCTTTTTTTATTTGTGAACATAACTATCCGAACACTCTTAAATTTAGCTGGACGCAAGGGCCCCTGGGACATGTGATGACCTCGTAGCCTGTGGCCTACGAATATGTAGCCACCTAGCATGCTACACACAAACTAAATTGAGCAGCTAGCATTCCTGTGGCTAAGCTAGCTGCTCACCGTTTAAATAATTTATTGCATTGTGCAAAAGCATTGAAATGACGCGATGTTGCAGGACATAACATTGTAAAACCATAAGTAAACCTATTAACTGCTGACTGCCTAAACTTGTGTTTCATGAGTGAATGACAGGGCATTACTTTAGACTACTGAACGAAATGAACGATAATCACAACTCTTTCGGGGCTCGAAAATAAGTTCTGTTAATCGGATATACATTATCTATTTGTTTGCTATCAGAACGATGCATTGCAATGGTGTAGCACTCATGGGCCAAGTTAATCTATCACGCCAAAGAACGGGTATCTCCACTCTATTATAATTAGTAATTCAGTCAGTGCGTGAGCTGTTGGAATCAGGTTTGGTAAGTGTGTTCTGTTGGGGGCCAGGCTTATGTTTTTTGAACCATTTAACATTGATTTATAAATAAAATATATGACGTGCCCTTCACCATTGCTTTGTTTGCATAATGGCACAACGTTAACACTGAAGATTATAGCATGTTTCTGAAGCGTAGTGGTTATCACGTAAATCTCATATGCGACGGGGCCAGCCTAATGTAACAGACTGACAGCCAATAGGATTGAGGCATGGTTTTTGTGGGCTGCTGGTACATACCCTCTGACAGTCAACAGGAATATTGCAATTTAATTAACATTTTCTTTCTCCCAGGTTCAATTACCAGTCAGTTCATGTATACGTATACATATTTAAATGATTTTTATATAGCATCGTTTTAACAACTTCAGGATAGAATGTTTACCTCGAAAACAATTTTACCCTCAATGATTGTGTATAGCTCCTTCCTCAATAATTGTAGAAATGCCCCTTATAATTACTGTATAATTAGTTACACAAGTGTGGACGCCCTCTCACCTTTTCTTGAGCGACGGTTGGAATGTTCATGTAATTAAATTATATTTGAGTCTAAATACGTAATTGTCATAGATTTTTTAATTTTTTTTAATGAACTGGTACCAACAGTAGCTGTTTGCTCATCCATTATAATATCTGCCTTGCACTCATACAAATACTAATGTACAAAAATGCAACAAACTCATTGATTTATCTAGAATAATTTATTTTGTACAATTTATTTCACAACAAAATACCAATGTGTACATTACATACTACCAAACTATTTCTTTGGTTACAAGATGATTATCCAATCATTGATGCTCCAAGATGATACTGGACGATGTTACAGAAATAGACTAAATTTTGTTGTTCTGGTTCCTTTTGGTTTTAAACGCATAGCTTACTCTACAATACAATAACTGTGGAGTGTTCACGTTTTAATCATAGCCATAAGCCATTAAACAATTTTCTCTGGCGCTTCATGGTCTTCGTCGACTGCATTCGGTCGCCGTCGGCTCACCACCGCGTTGTGGGTTTGTTGCGTAGGCGCCAAGGAGGGTCATGCTGTTGCTCGCGGATCACTTTCGGCCATTTGATGCATTGTTTTAAAGACGCCCTCTCTCTAATCCGTAACTTCACCAACTCACCCGAACCGTCAGTTACGATTTGACGTCACGCGTTTGACGTCACGCGTACTTCGAATCTCTGTCCTCTGGAAGGGGAGAATCTACGCTCTACCATTCATGGTTCTGATTGATTTTACGACAGTCGCCATGGTGAAATTATGGACAGATCCGATGTTAAGAGCGGATTGGACCAATCGTTGAAAACGTTGGAAATGACAACAGCCGCTCCTCTACCGAGCGCAGTTTATAAAATTGTGGCATGGAGCAACCTGCCTGGCATTGTGTGTGACCGAACGGAAAAATAATATAGCTAACTAATCGAAAAGCTAGGTTAATGACAAATAGTAGGTAGGGTGACCATACGTCTGGCATTATGCCGGACTGTCCGGTTTTCAAGCGCTCTGTCCTCCGCCCGGCACAATCCTCTGCCGGACGCCCATTTGTCCTCCCTTTGAAGTCTAGAGTCTAGACCAGGGGTCCCCAACCACCGGGCCACGGCCCGGTACCGGTCCGTGAGGCATTTGGTACCGGGCCGCACAGAAATAATAAAAACGTTTTAATTTTAATTTTATTTCAATTTTATTGACTATCGCAGTCTGCAGGCTGTTTTATTTTGAAAAATGACCACTTCTGTCTGTGCCTCTTTTCCGCACTTGTCTCAGTTTTTTTCCATGCACCATGCACCGGTCCGTGGTGCAAAAAAGGTTGGGGACCGCTGGACTCTAGACTATAAAAACACTAAATTCTTCATTAAATCATGTTTGAAGATTCGAAAGTGGTTCTTATTGGTTTATGTATTTATCAAATAATGAATCGCCTGTGTCATTGGTCCAATAAATGTCAACATATAGGCTACCACGTTTTAATATGACGTTCTTACGTAAAGTGTGGGTGCGAGCGGCAAGCCACGCGATTTTTCTTTTAAGAGCCAAGCTTTCTGAGAGTATTCGGTGCTATCGTAGCCATCTCCGCAACGGAAGACTTCATACAACGTGGAAAATACGAATATCATGCAAAAGTGCATCACCAAAAGTAGACCATCCAGCTATTGTGAGTACGTATTTTCAATCTCAGTTAGTTTGTATAGGTTATGATTTTAAATTAGTCATATAATTACATGTTAAATGTCCTCCATTCTGGGGTTTTGTTAATGGTCACCCTAAAGTAGGCTATTGCTAAGGTCTAGAAACTTTGCTAGCGAGAACTAGCTAGCTAGCAAATAAAGGTTTATAGCAACTATCACATAGGCCTATTTAACAAAGCTTTCAAATAGCTAAAAACTTGTACGCCTTTTTACCTCAGTAAAGTTTCTAAGTTCACTTGTTGATACACCGATTAAGATAACGTTGGTAAGCTTGCATTGGTGTAATAAGGTGAATATTTATATTTTCTTTAGCTAGCTCTAGTTAATGGCTAACGCGTGGAGTTTACGCGTCAACCGTTGGCGCTCATTTGACCTCAGAAGGGTCGTTTGGCTGCAGCCAGTCTATGAACGGTAATATACAAAATTGGATTATTTATGTCAGTTCTACGTTGCATGTATTTATTTAAAACTAATCTCACAAATATGGGGAACATGTTCGTATTCTATAGCTTGTTAACTAAATAATTTGTGCATCACCGAGGTGTCTACCAAGGTAGCTGGTGAGAAAGCTAACGTTAGCTAATTGGCTACCTGGTTTGCACATTTTCGATGCCCAAAATATGGCTAAACAAAAAAGTGTGTAGGCACTGGGTTTTATCAACTTTCGTTCACACATTACTTGGACACTTACGTTGGATACTTAATTTCTATTAAAGCATAATTTATTCTAAGGCCGCTCTTAAATCGGATCAACTAATGCTCATTTTCTATAATGATATGACACTTAGCCTACTTTAGAAAGAAGTGACTTGGTCACTGAAGGACTGGGAGAATGGGGTAGCCGTCACTGTTAAATGTAGCCTACGTTAAGGAGTGGCTCTGTGTTCCCGGTCGTGTACAACTCATACTTACCTGGCAGGGGAGATACCATGACCATGAAGGTGGTTCACCCAGGGCGAGGTATATGGGTGGGATGTGGGAATGTGGGGAATCTCGACTGCATAATTTCTGGTAGTGGGGGACTGCGTTCGCGCTCTCCCCTGACTGTGGGTTCAAAAATAAACTAAGAACTTAAATTGGTTGAGTCCGTTATTGGTAGGCTACCACAAGATTGTTCGTACTTTGTCGCAGTACTTGGCATGTGAATGATGCTGTTAAGTGTGGCTATTATGGTCATAATCAGCTGGTGACACAGCCAATGCGAAACAAAATCAATAATTACGTTCAATGGGTCATCTGTTTCATTAGGGTGTTCCATTTGAATTTAATGATTTACAATTTACCCGCCATTAGAACAATGGTCGCGCTATGTAGGCTATGCATGCTTGTACACTTTTTTGAACATTGCACGTGAAGATGGCTTATCGTGGATGAGGAAGAGGAGTTGATTTGCATGTACCTACTGCGGAGAAATCAGTGTCCAGAGAAAGGCAATGGTATGTTTGACCATCAAATGAAACGCGAGAATAAGAGGGAGAATTTCATGTGCGATTGTTTAATAAACAAAATTTGAATGATGATATCAGTTTGTACATAATGAAAATACCCTCATCAGCGTCACTGTCCAAATACGTTCGGTGTACGCTGTAGTTTAGAAGAAAAAAACATTTTAAAAGACCTTTCAAGTATTATATTAAAGTATGAACACAAATAACATTTTATGAAAATAATTCATATAAAACTATTAATATAGCTTAAAACTACTAGAAAAATAAAACAATTAAAGTAAATCCAAGTCATCGATATTTTTGTCCCAATCTCACACGGAATCACTCCTTTATATATATTGTGGGACGATGCAGAAAAACACAGTCTGCTAGCATCCCTACTCCTGCCCTTAACCTTATTTTTGGCTTTTACGAATTATTCTTCCAACCTTTTCTGGTTGGTTTAGGGAAGAATGCAAGACTTTGCAAGAGCAAATGTTTACTGTCTTGTATCACAAAATATATGAACACGGTGCTACAAAACATGAACAGGAGGGATATAGGGCAAAGTGCAGATTGATGCGATACAATATCATAAACGAGGATAGTAATACGTAGGCTACTATTCTTACTATTCACTTTGTCACTATTGAACGTTTCCGCTATTTCCTTCCACGAATTAATTGCCATCTGGTTGTCTTTGTGATCGGGAAGTGAGGAGTCATATAAATGCCTGTACTTTCTGTTGCGGCTGGAGCGGCAACAGACACGAAGTTAGAAAATGTAAGACGTGCCCGCACCCTAAGCGAACGGTCGTTTCGGCTGCAATTGCGTCAGTTTAGCCGTGCGCGCCCTCGCGTTTAGGCGAATCCGTCAGGTATTGTACATTGGCCTTAAGACGGTGTTACAGCTATGAATACACTATTAGACACAGCAACCTTCGCTTACGGCCATACCACCCTGAACACGCCCGATCTCGTCCGATCTCGGAAGCTAAGCAGGGTCGGGCCTGGTTAGTACTTGGATGGGAGACCGCCTGGGAATACCAGGTGCTGTAAGCTTTTTCAAAACATTTTTTTACAGGGGGCGCTATTGCTCGATACAAGGACGACTCGAATCACGTCTAGTTTTTCATCACTTTTAGCAAGGTAGGCTCAATATTTTAATTTAATTTTGTGTTATAAGTCATCGTTTTAATGTATTTTTATTTAATTTGATTTATGGTTTACTTTTGAACTTTACAAAAAAAAACCCACAGGTGTCTGTGACAACAGACAGCGGGCTACTCTGTTATGAGCCTTCAAATAAGACAGAAAATGATCAGATGGAGTTGTTTATTGGTATTTTGGAATATTAAACAAGATTGCAGATGCATATGTCCGCTTACGTGGTGCACGGTAATAGTTTAAAGGTCAAACAGATCAAACATTTACAACATAAATATCCAAAATGTATATCCTAGCAAACTAATCCCAACAAAAAAAGTGCCTTAGTCTGTGTTGAGACCATGTGACCATATGACCATATGACCATGTGACCATCTTGAACTCAACAGCTCCTCGTTAGTATAGTGGTCAGTATCCCCGCCTGTCACGCGGGAGACCGGGGTTCAATTCCCCGACGGGGAGAGCTCTTTTACTTCCTGGATGAAAAGCAGGATGTGGAACATCCAGTGCTTCACGCCACGAATAAGGAGAACTATCTCTTACCCACTGGTGGGCCAACCGATTATACCTGTAATGGACTGAAAAAGTGTCTTCCCGTCTTCGTGAAGAGATCAGCTGTTTTCCGTCCCGCCGAGTTTGAGTAGCTCTGGGTTGTTAAGTTTACTGTGTTAGTTTTGACTGGTTTTCTGTTCGTTTTCTGTAATTGCTAAACTTTGCGTAGCCTCTTGTTGTTTAATTTGCTAGCTATTACTGGGTTAGAATAGCCTTATTATTAGTTAGTTTAGACTGTTGTCGATCTGTAATTGTTGTTTTGTTTTGTAGTAAATGAGCAAGAAGTTGAGTAAACCTGTGTAATTATCACACTATTTAACTCAGCTGTTTGATCCCTCATTAGCTTTGTCAGAGCGACGCTTGCGCTCGCTCCCTCCTAGTATGTGCCCGCACCCCATAACAGTCTGCTCTATCCCTTTCAGAAGGCGCTTCCATCGACGCACCCCCTCACGACAACGGAATGCTTCCAACCTCTCCTACCCCCTGACCCTTTGTGACAGCTTCACAATCTCAGGAACTGTCAGTCTGCCACACGGAAGGCTGACTTCATTTCTGCCTCTGCCTCCCTCTTGTCCCTCCAGTTTCTCACCCTCACCGAGACCTGGATCACCCCTGATAACTCCGCTACCCCTGCTGCCCTCTCATCCGCCTACTCCTTCTCCCACACCCCCAGCCATCCGGCCGCAGTGGTGGTACAGGTTTGCTTATCTCTCCCACATGGAAGTTCTCACTTCTCCCCCTCTCCAACCTGTCTATATCCTCTTTTGAATACCACCCTGTCTCCATCACCTATCCTACTAACCTCTTTTATTATTGTTGTTTATCATCCTCCAGGGCCCCTGGGATGCTTCCTCGACGAGCTAGACACCCTGCTCAGCTCCTTTCCTGAGGATGGCACCCCATTGATCCTCCTGGGAGACTTCAACATCCACCTAGAGACCCCCCAGTCTGCTGCCTTCCTACCACTACTCCACTCCTTCGACCTCTCCCTGCAACACTCTCCCCCAACCCACAAGGCAGGCAACCTCCTAGACCAGATCTTCCTGAGGAACTGCCTTTGAATTGTGGCTACAGATTTACCTACAGGGTCCTAGTTTAACTATGTGGTTGCTCCTAGCACCTGGAATTGTACTTCCCTCTAGGGTGGCTTTCAGCTAAACTGTTCTTGACTACGGTTAACACTTTGTTGTACGTCGCTCTGGATAAGAGCGTCTGCCAAATGCCTGTAATGTAATGTAATGTTAAAAAAAAGTGCCTTTAACTGTGCTGATTTAATGTGGTATGACCATGTGACCATATGACCATATGACCATGTGACCATGTGACCATGTTGAAACCAACAGCTCCTCGTTAGTATAGTGGTCAGTATCCCCGCCTGTCACGCGGGAGACCGGGGTTCAATTCCCCGACGGGGAGAGCTCTTTTACTTCCTGGACGAAAAGCAGGATGTGGAACATCCAGTGCTTCACGCCACTAATAAGGAGGACTGTCTCTTAGCCAAATATACCTGTAACAGACTGACAGCCAATAGGATTGTAGTAGGACACAGTCCCTCGCAAAAACCATCGTAGGTTTTTTGTTTTTTGCCTTGGCAGCACTGCAATTTCAAGTCACAGGACACTTCTACTGTAACGTTACCTACCAACAAACACCGTAAAGAAAACATTACATCTTTTACATTTTAAGCGTTAGTGGATTCTGAAGAGAGAACCTACAGAGTTGAGAGCAGAGCCAGGGCCTCACCACTAGCCGTAACTCTGGAGTTACCATGGTCATGATGACCATGTTTGTAGAACAAACACTCGCGAACCAGCTCTTACAGGAAGGAGAAGCGTGTCCTCGATCTCCAAACAAAAATCCTGTCTCATGCTATGGCCCTCTGGGTTGAACTGTCCTGTCCTCTCCTCCTCCTCAACGTTCTTGATGAGGTAAATGAAAAGACAAAGATAATGTTCATCAGCCTGTGATTCATCATTCTCCAGGAGCCACCGGAAGGATTTTCCTTTGTATTTCCAAATTGGAGGGTGTACTGTCCCAACACATCTTGCCTGTCTGACACCTCTTTGGAACACCACAGTGTGGTCATTGGCCTTCACAAGCTCTTCCCTTTGAGGTGCAGACTGGTCTTGCAGGGAGCGATTGTCTTTGATCCTCCTAGCCGCATCAGAGGGATCCTGTCTTAAATATCCTGATGGAGCTCTTCTGAAAGAAATCTTTCCCGGGAAGAAATCTACCTTCTTCATGCTAATGGACCGATACAGAGACAGTGCACATAGATTAGAACAGAATATGCCATGTAACAACACAGGTAAAGATTATACACTTTTACTGTACATAGATAGTAGTTATAGACATTTGATTTGTCCTAATGTAGTACAATGAATCCATTATAAGGTTTATTGAGTGCCAATATTGTTGGTACTTGTCAATGGTAATTCTCCAATTAGGAGCTATAATGGTAACCTGTGCAACATGATAATTTGTCTCCTTTTAAGTCATTTATTTATGTGTTTGTTTATTTGTCAGGGACATAGCAAAAGCATGTCACAATGTTAAAAACAAAAACAAGCATCAGATGCATTGGATTAAGTGTTTGTCGCCAAAGGCTAATTTACAACACCTGTCCCCAATAAACTAGAGAAGAATAAATAAGTAATTTAAAAAAAAAACTAAACAAAATAGGCCTACATGCACAGACACATTAGAAAAAGTACATCCACTAAATACAGCAAAATAGCAAATGATAAAACAAACCGCCCGAAACTGTAAATTACATATTGGGAGCAACCATATATAATTCTAAAAAGGTAGAGAAATCTTTATAAAAAGTACAAAAGTTCTTAATCATCACAAAAGCATTTCTCTGAAAGTTCAGTTGAATGTATTAATAAATCCTGTACTTTTATAATTCAAGCCTGGGATGTAGCTTTTCAAATATATTTTAAATAACTGAATATTTATGTTTAGCCACTGATATTATCGAATTTCTTATAATTTGGGCATGATCAAATACAAGACCGTAACCATGGAGTCAACATTGTCAATTTATTTATATTTTTTATATCAGCTGGAAGATTCTGTACAACTGTAAAGGTCAGGTGGGACAATAAAACTAGTAGTATCTTGTATGACACCTTAACAATTCATAAAATCTTATTTTATTCATAAAAGTCGTAGCAGGTTTGAGACCAGGTGGGACAGAACACAATATTTTCTGATTTCAGAATGCACCCAAAAAGAGACATGGGAAGGGTGGTTGGCGTCTATGGGGCATAGCCTTTGGCCTGTAGCTGATTACTGAGCACTCTCTGTTTTATTGTATCTTTACCTGGGCCTGCAAAAACACTAGACTGCTTATTCGTTTGTTTGCTGAAGACCGCATTCATTCTTACCCATGAAGTGTATTTGTTTTTTAAATAAGTATTTTCAGCTATTTAGAATAGTTCTCCAGCCTTAAATATGCACATATTGTGTAGGTGTTGTTCTAGTCTTTTCCACAAAATTCACGTCATGCTCATCAATATCAGTACATTTCTTATTAACTGGCAGATCAGTTGTCTATTCTGGCGGGTGCAAGAGCACAGGACTTTCAGATTATGAGACTGACGCACTAGCTACTGGCCTCAATCAACACAAAACAAACAACGAACATGCATTCTGTATTAGAGGACGTGTTTCCACTTTCCAAAAAGCTAGATATACAAGTGTTCAAAGCTCATTTTCCTCGCGCAAATTCTAAAAGGAAAACGACGCATATTTTCCCTGCAAAACGGATGAGAACAGGTCCGCTGAATGAGCGAGGACTTTATAGTTTTCGAGGGACAGTTCACGGTGTGTTCATATGTCCACCTACTGGGCAAAGTGGGAAGCGCAGCCCGCGTTGTATTTTCACACAATCCAACTAGATCAAACTATCATAATTATGTTCTTCATTTGGCAGAAACGGATTTGTCCCCCCAGTTAAGCCGAGTGCTAGTCTTGTCATATAGCGCTCATATCAAAATGTTACAGTGCTTTATTTCGTATGTCACACTATTTTTTGATTGGAGGAATATATGCTGTTGCATTGTGGGAAAAGGAAAAAGCCTTTTTGAAGATATCGTAAAAACAACAAAATTGTGATAGATAACTACTCACAGCCATATATTCGTTAAACTGAGCTGCAGAAGTCGCAAGACTTGGTCACTGAAGGACTGGTAGAATGCGGTAGCCGTCACTGTAAAATATACGTTAAGGAGTGGCTCTGTGTTCCTGGTCGTGTACAACTCATACTTACCTGGCAGGGGAGATACCATGATCAAGAAGGTGGTTCACCCAGGGCGAGGCTCAGCCATTGCACTCCGGTTGTGCTGACCCCTGCGAATTCCCCAAATGTGGGAATCTCGACTGCAAAATTTCTGGTAGTGGGGGACTGCGTTCGCGCTCTCCCCTGACATTGTGTTCAAAAATAAACTAATAACTTAAATTGGGTGAGTTTGTTATTGTGGGTGGTGCCACAGGATTGTTTGTACTTTGTCGCAGTTAAATGCGTCATCTGTTTCATTAGGGTGTTTCATGTGGATTGAATGGTTTACAATTTACCCGTCATCAGAACAATGCTCGCGCTATATGTGCATGCTTGTATACTGACACGGAGCGTATACAGTAATAAAATATACATAATAATAGGGTATTATGTCATTTAGATCTTTCAACGCTAATGCTAAATTTATCGTCGATGCATTAAAGGGGTCGCGCGTACGATTGTTTAATAAGGGTGTACTGAGGCCAGTCGTAAGTCCCTGCAGCGCATAGTGAGAGCAGCTGAGAAGGCCATTGGAGCCTCCCTCCAGGACATTTACAACACACGCCTGCTCCGCAAAGCACTCTGCGCTGCAGGTGACTCCACCCACCCCTCACACCCCTCCACGTCCGGGAGGAGAATGAGGAGCCTCCCGGCAAGGACCAGCAGACTGAGAGACAGTTTCATCCATCAGGTTGTCAGGAAGCTGAACTCCCTTCCAACTCTCCATCCCTTCCTCCTCTGCTCCCTGCTCCCACAGACTCTGGACTATGACACCACTACAGTGAACACTCCCCCTGCCCCCCTGACCTGACCTCCACCCCCACATGCACAGACTATTAGCAACAGCCACTTTACCAAATACTGCTATTGCACTAACTGTACTTACATCAATATTTGCACAGCATTCATTTGCACCAGGTACATATTTTATATTTATATTTGTAACTATTTTTAGATTTAGATTTTATATTGTGTGTTTTTGTATTGTGTGTGTGTTTGTTGTTTGTATTCATTTTAAACTGCACTGTGGATGAGAGAGAACGCAATTTAAATCCCTGTATGTCGTGTATATACAGTGATTGACAATAAAGCTGACTTTGACTTAGACTTTTGACTTTGATAAACAAAAATTAAATGATAGGATCAGTTTGTACATAATGAAAATACCCTCATCAGCGTCGGTGTACGCTGTAGTTTAGAAGAAGAAAACATATTTTAAAAGACTTTTCAAATGTATTTGTGTTTATACTTTAATAGATTTATTAAAGTATGAACACAAATAAATTTGAGAGGTGCGCGGACGGTCGCGCGCCCTAAGCGAACGGTCGTTTCGGCCGCAATTGCGTCACTTTGGCCGTGCGCGCCCTCGCGTTTACGCGAATCCGTCAGGTATTATACATTGGCCTTAAAACGGTGTTACAGCTATGAATACACTATTAGACACAGCAACCTTCGCTTACGGCCATACCACCCTGAACACGCCCGATCTCGTCTGATCTCGGAAGCTAAGCAGGGTCGGGCCTGGTTAGTACTTGGATGGGAGACCGCCTGGGAATACCAGGTGCTGTAAGCTTTTTCAAAACATTTGTATACAGGGGGCGCTATTGCACAATACAAGAATTCGAATCTCGTCTAGTTTTTCATCACTTTTAGCAAGGTAGGTTCAATATTTATTTCATTTTGTGTTAAAAGTAATCGTTTTGATGTATTTTTATTTAATTTCAACTTTAATAATAATTTCCTTATGTGTACTAATGTTTATCACTGTGTCTTTAATGTTTTTATATTTGCCCCTATCCTTTATGAGCAAAGGTTTGTTGCCCTGTGTGTCCTTCTCATTTTTTAAATGAAACGAAAGAGAACAATCATTTTAAAATGTACATGGCAATTTAAAAACCAAATGCAAAATAAACCCACATGTGTCTGTGATGACATACAGCGGGCTACTCTGTTATGAGCCTTCAAGTAGACAGAAAATGATCAAAGGGAGCTGTTTATTGGTATTTTTGAACAAGATTGCAGATGCGTCTGCTTACATGGTGCACGGTAGTAGTTTAAAGGTCAAGAATATCAAAAATTTACAACATAAATATCCAAAACGTATATCCTAGCAAAATAATCCCAACAAAAAAAAGTGCCTTAAATTGTGTTGATTTAATGTGTTCAGACCACGTGACCATGTGACCATGTTCGGACCTGTAACGGACTGAAAAAGTGCCTTAAACTGTGTTCATTTAATGTGTTGTTAACATATGACCATGTGATCATGTTCAAACCAACAGCTCCTCGTTAGTATAGTGGTCAGTATCCCCGCCTGTCACGCGGGAGACCGGGGTTCAATTCCCCGACGGGGAGAGCTCTTTTACTTTCTGGACGAAAAGCAGGATGCGGAACATCTCTATCTCTTACCCGCTAGTGGCAGGGGCCAGGCAAATATACCTGTAACGGATTTAAAAAGTGACTTAAACTGTATTCATTTAATGTGTTGTGACCATGTGACCATGTTCAAACCAACAGCTCCTCGTTAGTATAGGCGGGGAGCCTGTCACACGGGGCCAGGCGTATATAGCTGTAACTGTATATCACCTGCCAGACCACTCTGTTCTGCTACCTCAGGACGCCTGGCACCTCCCCCACTCCACACCTGTGCTTCCCGGTCACGTCTCCTGTCGGTTCTGGCTCCACGATGGTGGAATGACCTTCACGTGGAAGTCAGAACAGCTGAGACCCTGGCCACCTTCAAGCGACGACTGAAGACTCACCTCTTCAGGTTGCACCTCTCCGTAGTCCGGTTTTGTAAACTTAGGGATGTAGCTGTTAAGTATTGCACTTATGTCTACTTGTTTATGTATTGTATTAGGTTTAGGCATTATTTTGCTGGTATTTTCCCCACTGATTGTTTTATTGCTGCCTTTGAATTGTGGCTAACAGATTTACCTACAGGGTCCTAGTTTAACTATGTGGTTGCTCCTAGCACCTGGAACTGTACTTCCCTCTAGGGTGGCTTTCAGCTAAACTGTTCTTGACTACGGTTAACATTTTGTTGTACGTCGCTCTGGATAAGAGCGTCTGCCAAATGCCTGTAATGTAATGTAATTTCACACAAATTAAAATTATTGACACAAAAATACAATAATAAGAATATATCTACAATACAGGTTTTTGCAGGTCATTCTTTTTTTTTTTGTACGTGTGTGTGTATGTGTGTGTGTGTGTGTGTGTGTGTGTGTGTAATTGAGCGTGAGGGAGTCTCACTTTCCCTTTTCCTCTATCCATCTCTACTTTCAGCCTCACAAAAGGCAGACTGCTGGAACTCCCTCCAGGTCATCTCTCTCGTCATGCCCTGTGCCTGGTACAGGGGCAACAATTTGGCAGGACAGTAAATGTATTTCCCTGCCACTCCAGGGAAGCCAGAATGTGTATGAGGGCTGTTGGGGCATTGCTTCAGTGGCTGGTGGTGGAACCTGCACAGACGGCCAGAGAGATGCTGCTCCACAGCTTTCCTCTTTCCTCTGTTACCTTTTTCCTCTCTGACCCCCTCTGCTTTGAGGCCTCCAGCTCCCGCTGAAAGAAGGCAGTGGCAGCAAACTCCTCGAATGGCGTCCTCGGATTGGTGAGGCCCTCTGCTGCATAGATCTGGAAGACTTTTTTAGAGCAGTAAAACTACTTCAGCTCTCTAGTTTGATACAACTAGTGAATGGAGAAGCCATCTCTGAGGTAGCGGGACTTTAGCTGGCCACATGTTGGACAGGTCGTCATAATTGTTTGCTGTTGCTTCTGCTGCTGCTTCTCCAGGATCTCCTTCACCATCCTCTCGACTGTGGCCTGGGTCAGAGGAGCATCCCGGGGAGGCTCCAGTGCTGGTGGGTTTACTGGAGCAGGTGGCAGGGCTGTGACTGGGACACTGGCCATCTCACTCTCTGCAGTTACACACTCTGGGTAATGGGAAACACAGAAAATTCATGTGAAATTAGCATTTGAGAAGGGTATAACATCCAACAATCTGCCTCCAGAAGCTAAATGTGTGGACACAGCGATGTTCTGAGAATGCAGATGAAATTCAATCAAAGTAAATCAATTACCATCAGGGAAAGATGGGGCCTCTGTTTTCTCTGCAGGTGGGGCCAAGGCGAGCAGCTGAGGAGGTATCAGCAGCAGGACCTTCACCAGAGCTGAGGGAGCTAGTGAAACAAAAACATGACCCTTCACACAACTGTGAATCACTTTCACAATGAATAAAGGAGGGATGCATGTACATGTATATTGACCTTGCAATGGAGAGGCAGTCACATCTGAGTGATCGGGCTCAGCTGGGCTGGAGAATGTGGCAGTGGCTGCTGGTTTACTCCTCACTGGTAAGGAAAATAATGTGTTAATCTCTCCCTCAATTAGAGTCTGGCTTATCAACCATGTTTTAAAAAAAGGTTAATAGCCACTTTCTGTCTTTACCGGTTATTGTCTGTCAGGCTAATTAGAATTGTACATAAATAATAATAATACTCGGTTCAATACTCAGTGTGTCTCATCTGATGTACATAGATGGATATAGATATATGACAAAGATATACATTTAAACGTGAATGGATATTCAGTAGTGCAATCACTTTTTGTAAATAGGTAAAGCACAATGACAATACCAAAATGTGGAAACATACTGACTGTGAAATTAGGGGTGTGGCATGTACTCCTATGTGCCCAAAATTCAGTGGAGGCCTGGCTACACTCCACCAGCAGGACCAGAAGCTTGGCTTATTTTTCATTCACTAATTAAAATAAATAGTCAAAGAAACTGCAAAATTATTTAATATGTCAAGGGGAACGGTGTCCTGACGGCATACCCCAAACAAGGAAAAACTGCATCTGGAAAGAGGAACAGTGGTCGCAAGTTGAAACTTACCCACAGAGATAAACAGACACCTAACAGGTTCTAAAAACCACAAAATGACCCCAATAATTACCACAGAATCGACACCTCCATGACCTAGTCTAAAATAAAACTACATTGTGAGCTTCACAAAGCTGATATTTATGGTAGGGCTGCCATTTGGAGAACCGCTTGTAACCAAGGCCAAATGCACAACAATGCATAACCTGAGCACAAAACTTGGACTTCTGAGCAGTGGAAGAAAGAAATATGGTGTGATGAGTAATTTTTTCCTCAAGATATTATGATACTACAAGACGATGTTTGGATCTGTCCAAACAGAAGGCCACAGGGGGTGACGGATAGCATAGCGGTCTAACGCACCACAATTTGGCTGGTCCGGTGTGGTGTGCACTGCCTGTCAGGGACACGGTTCGGAACCCGCGTCTCTACCAGACCGCCCTGGTCGTCAGCCCGAGCCAGGGGTGGCATTTGGCTGTCCGCCCCAGGGGAAGGGGGGAGGGAGAGCCAGCTCGGGTCCGCTGAGAAGCACAGAAAGGGAGTCTCCAGAACGTGGGTGGGTGGGCGAGCTCCGTTTCGGAGGAAAAGCGGAGGTCGCTGCCCACGGAGAATTGGCTTGCCTCAAGTAGTTATGCGACGGACCTGTGTGGGGAGGGTTAATCTAAATAAGTAGAGGGTGCAATTGGCTACCAAATTGGGAGAAAAACAGGAAAAAATCTTAAACAAATTTATTTAAAAAAATAAAATAACACACACTACCACTACCATGGTATCCAGGTAAATAGTGATCACATTGAAAGTACATGTTGGTTGGCGTTAAGTACAAATCCGTCCAGATTGCAGTATGCCAGTAGCACTTTCTGTCTTATTTGTGTTACGTTGCTGTGCTTTGTGCATGCTCTATGTGCTTAATTATGTGCTGAGTAGAGGCAGGTGTGTTACTGGGATATACTGTATATATATATATATATTTTTCCTTTTTTTTTTTCACAGGAATAAAAACATTGTTTTTTTATTGCTACATAGTGACAACTTTGTGTGTTTGTTGGGATTATCCCAAGTTTATTATCGTCACTTATGAATATGTTTTATAATTATACTGCTTGCACTATTTTATTTAACTTAGTTATATCACTGCTGTATGAAACAAATACTTTACGTGCCAGTAAAACAAATATAGTTGAAATGATTTGAGGGTGAACGAAAGATAGTACTGTGGTATGATTTACATGTGATTGTAGATTTGGTTCACTTAAATATCTCCAATGCAATTTTCTCTCACCCTCCCCAGCGACATACAGGTAACTGCCAAAATAAAGTCAACACTTTGGTAACCCGGGGTGACACTCAGACTCAATTGGCCTTAGCCGGGCTAGGAGAGTCATAGTCATTCTTAAGGTGAGGCCAGGCCTATCTGCTGCCTCTGCTAGCTTTGCCAGTCACCTGTATAAGCAGTGACTTCCCTAGGGGTGTCAGTGACTTGTCTAGGAATCCCAGTGGGTGACTAGCCTAGGAGTGTCAATCAGGTGTATCAATTGGCATTTCATTGGCCTCTACTGACACATCGGTCACCTCCTTCAGGTTATCATTTGTGGTATTATTGACCTCCATCATCACACCAGTCCATATTTTGTCAGGATCCACCTCCCATACCCTAGGGCTTCTCTCCAAAACTCACCTTTCTTGCCAGCCATAATTTGTCCCAATCAGTAGCCTGCCCCTTTTGCCAGACACCATTAATTAGCTGACCAGTTCCCATTAAAACAGAGAAGTGTCATTGATTTTGAATGAAAGTAAAACATGAGAAAATTTCATTTGTTAAGCAAAAATGATTTATTTACATGTACAGCATACCTATGCACAATATGATTGCCACTGTGGCTCATCCTATTTAAAGCACTGGATTTCAACATAGTCTGAATTAATCCGTAATAGGCAAGGGTGGCTTTAGCTATGCAATATTATATACATATTATACCTTATTATACTCTATTATACGCTATTAACATTATGCACTATATCATATTTTTTTATCATACAGGTCAATTGCCATGTATTGTGTTCATTCAGAACAAACACAACCCCACAATAGCACCATTTACGGGCAGTTTGTCACACGCCGCTTTACAGTGGCCATTTTCCAGAGGGAATCGAAAAACCAGAAAAAAACTCTTTGCAAATATGAGAAAAATCCGGAAAATTATTCCCTGACCCATAAAAAAATGCGATCGAGTTGAACTCCTGGAAAATTGTACCAGCAAAGTTGGTGGGCTAAAGCAAGGTTAATTTCAGTAGGGTTGTCTCCATCTTATCACCCAAAAGAAATTCCTGGTCAATCGGGCACTTGAAGTCTTGATGCACTGCAAGATTTCCTCCTGGATCCTTTTATCTCCTGCCATCTGTGCTGAACATCCTTCATGATGTCATCACCGACTCTCCACCCTGATTCCTGAGCTCCCAGGGTGTCATAGCCGGCTCCCACATTCCATGCCGTTTTCTTTGAGGGATCTGAATTGAAATCAGAAAATCTCCAGAAAACATATTTTTTCCAAATATTTGTAAGCTGGTCCTTTGTAAAGTAATGAAGATTAGCACCAATAGGACCAGCTTACAAATAACAAATAACTTTGCTAATAACTTGTTTGGTTATCATTCTGCAGCCTGCTAAATGAAACCCTACCTAAGGTGGACAGTACCCTGCTGACAATCTTGTACTCTATCAAGTATGACATTAATTCCACAATTTGAGAAAGGAGAAAATTAATTTCATGTGTGAATTTCTCGTCTACTGAAGCTCTGGGTGACGCAACAGCCAATTATGCACCGCCCTTCCAGCCATAGTCAAATATACTTTAGTAGTCAGCAAGTAATGGGGTACTTCCACACTCGGTAACCGAGTCTTAGGACAATTAGCAGAGCCAGGAGTGCTGCTGCAGCTGCTCCAGGGTGGGTCGGTCTTCTGCCCGAGGCCTCAGGCAACACCGAACAATGTCCTTAAATCCTGTTAGAGAGAAACACAGAAAACATGCAATGGGACAGAGAACACAGAGGGCATGTTCAAACAGAGCCCCTCCCTCTCATGCTGACTCCTCACCTTTTGACAGCCCCGCACGGAACTCCAAGTGCCGCATTTCCTTGCTGGTGAAGGTGGTGAAGGGGAAGCCGCCGCAAACGATGTTATACATCATCACACCCACTGACCACACGGTCCCAGGGCCCGCAAGGAACTTCTCTTTCTCAAACCACTCTAGTGGCAGGTAGTCTTCGGTCCCTGATAGATACACACAATAGTAAAATCAGACACCCTCCGGTATGGCAGCTACACAATGAGTTCTCTCAGGATATGAATAGTTCACACTAAGACACGGAGGAAGACGCAACAGGAATCAAGCATATTATTTGATGTCTATAATAAATTTCACATGGTAAAAGTGCAAAAATAACCAGGAGGGTATTTCTTCATATGCATCACAATATCAGCACTCCAGAGTTCACAAACACCTATTAAGATGCAAGAACTGCCCCCCAAGACCTGCCCCCTGTCACTGACCTGCAAGGTCAGTGTATGGGGTGTCCTTCAGCGGGTCCCCACACCCAAAGTCGATCAGCTTGATCTCCTTGGTGTCGGTCTGTATCAAGATGTTTTCAGCCTTCACATCACGGTGCACAACTCCCCGATCATGGCAGTGCTGCAGTGCTCCCAGCAGCTGCCGGGTTATATTGCGCGCCTCGTCCTCATTGAGGACACCCCCCTGTTCCTGACAGTAATCATACAGGTCCTGGCAGGGGTTTGGACGCTCCATTGCCATAACATACGATGCTGGCCTATCGAACCAGTCGTAGAGCTCCAAAATGTTGGGATGGGAAGATGGGTGGTTAACCATCTTTATCAGTCCCACCTCCTTGGGCAGGGGCTCTTTGTTTCCAGGCTATGAAGAGATGCCAGACAGTATTGTGAGAGCTGATATGTACTTGGTATGACAGCCAAGCAACAAGCAACGTTGTGACAAGAATCTCACCAAATTAGCATGTATCATAGCTGGCTGTGCTAGCTAGCTAAAGTCGACATTTTAAAAGGTTTTTTGTCCTGTTTTTAAATCTCATGCCTTTTGCTTAGTACATAGAGTGCAGTAGTAGTATTTCATGTTTCTAGCCTTTTTATGCTTTTGTGATTAGCTAACAATAGTTCATTTTAGGAGCAACAATTAGTCTTAGAGTGATCCTAACATTATTTATCATCGTGATGTGACCACCTTCAAGCAAAAACATTTTTGTCATTATTCCAAGTCTGTCATCATTTGGTTAATACTGTAGTTCTCGTTCTCCCGGAATGAGCTTCTGTGTCATGAGCTACAACACTAATGTGGCTCTCCATAAATTATGGAAGAAATACTTACCAGCTTCATATCTTTTTCATATTTCCTCACATATTTGAGGGCAACCTGAGGAAAACAAGATGTGTGTGAGAGAGATACAGTGTGATATTCAGAAATGGATTTGTGACAATAAAGATAAAAAATAAGGATGAATTCCTGGATGAATGTATAGTAATACCAAGTTCACCATATGATAATCGTAATAAGACATGAAATGTGAATATTGGGCAGAATGAAACAACCAAATTAATTCATAAGAGTGAGTAATGAAGTTTGGACAGACTCCAGGCAAAAGGAAAGACTCAGAGAGAAATAATAAAATGACAAAATTGACAGTAGGGCAGAGAGGCCAACATGTTTGGTCAGAGACTAGATGAGTGGAGGATGTGTTTCAGTGGCACAGAGCATAGAAGGGGTGTCATACCGACAGTCCATCTGATTTGCGGGTCCCGCAAAAACAGCACCAAATCCTCCTTGGCCGAGCAACTCTCCTTTTATGTAGAATTTGTCTACACGTGCTAAAACAAAGAGCAGGCAGACATCAGTTGCTGAGGGCATGGTATGCTAACTTTACAACAGGGATTTGAGACTCGAGAGTGAGTTAGTCTTGCATATTAAATCATATCAATGGTAGTGTCATGTACTTCTGAAAGGTTCTCAAAACCTGGGCTTCAGAGAGAAAGTCCATCATAGAAGATGTCATTATTTTTGCCATTATTCAATAACGTGTACTTAATGTATAATAATATAGATGCCATTTTGCAGACGCTTTTATCCAAAGCGACTTACTGTAGTGAATACATACATTTTTTCAGTACATGTGGTCTCAAACCCACAAACTAAGCATTGTCAGCACCATGCGCTACCTACTGAGCTACATGGAACCACCTTCACGGAACCAATACTTCTAATAAAGGTATTTCTTTTTATTTATATCTGAAGACACGTCATGAAATGTTTCCAGATGACGTTCTTGAAAGTGCATCTTAAAATGTTTTGAGATTACTTGAAAAACACGAATGTCTCAAGTCAGATATAATTGTACCATAACTCAAGATGTCCTAAGACAAAGGTGGTACCGTGGACAGATGCCTGGGTATTATACAGTCAGTATTAATGGGACTCTAAACAGTCCATTGTAGTTTCAATGGAAACACAAGAAAGCAGAGCTGCTTTGCAGTAGTGCGTGATCTGCACAATGCTGTGGTCCTAACCTTTTCGTGTGCTCTTAATGCGTCTGGCCTTTAAGGAGGATTTGTTCCCATAGGTCTGTTGGCTCTCTTGTTCTGGCTCTTTCTTACTTCCTGGTTCCTCAACACAGGGTGGCAACAGTTTTTCCTGCCCTACATTCTTGGACACGTCTGGAGTAGTTTCCTCAGCTCTCCTCTTGGTGGCTGAAAAGGATACACGTGCATAAGAATAGTCTTGAGTCTCCCATTCTGTTATGTTCTGTTCACTTTTGCACAGCATATGGCTCATTTTCAAAGACATGTCTTTCATATTTTTTAGCATTATCATAAAAAATGGAAGGTACGTTCTCAAAAAGCCTAATTAGACAAAAACAGGCACAGCTCCCTTAATATATTTCAGAATATCATTACATGATCAGTAGGTCATATTGTCAAAGCAACACAGGGTTAAAGTATTGCTGACATCAAAATAAATAAAAACATTTTTACCAATATTTAAAAGTTAGACGGATTCCGTCTAACCACTAGCTCTGTAAAACAGAGAATAGGGAAGATAATTAGGGATGAACGCAAACCACACCCACCGGGTGGTAACTCCAAGTGTCTGAAAACGTAAAGGCAATGATAGCCAAACGAACAAGTTAGTAACCTGAACCAGTCCAACCGAACTGAACAAAAGCAACCTGAATCAAAGCACCGCCTAGCGGGCAAGGTTCTTTATAATAGTTACAACTAAAAGTTCGTAAAATAAAGACACGAGTATCCCAAAATAAAGGCTAGGAGAGCCGAGAGAACATGAATGAAACCCAAAAACAGCCCAACAGGCTGAACAACATGAACCCGAACGAAAAACGCTTAATAGCGAGCAGGGTTCTTATAATGGGTACAGTAAACATGTTAATTAGATTGCATAATCCCAAAAGTTCCGAACGTCCGAAAACGCGAAGGCCAGGAGAGCCACAGAACCACATTGCAACCCGAAACAGTCGAAGTGACTGAACAACCGAAACCCAACAAAAAGCCCATAGCAAACGAGCAAGGTTTCTAATGAAGGTACAAATTAAATAAGGATTATGTAAATACCTGAACCGAATATTCTGAACCTCCCAAAATGTGAAAGGCTAGGGAAGCCAACAGAACCAGGTTATCACCTGAAAACAGTCTAAACGACTGAACCCACGAAAACCAAATGAAAAGCTTTAAAAGGGGTTTTTTAGTAAGACACCAGTAATTAATTATTAAGACTGGACATAACCAAAAATACTGAGCGTCCGGAAACGCGGAAGAGCTAGGAGAGCCCACAAGATAACATGGTAAAACCTGACCCACTAGTTCTGAACGTCCGAAAACTCGAAACGGTTAGGGGGGACCGGCAGAACAGCAGGACGACTGGACCCACATCCGACATCCTCGTCAGACAGCAGGGCCCACAAGTTGACCCACATCTGGCATCCGCAAAAACTGTAAAGCCGCCAAAACAATATTGAAACCCGAAAACAGCCTCAGCGACCCAGAGGGTACAATTTACACACGAGAGAAGTTCCATAAGTGGGTACAATTAAATGGTGGCGAAAAGGTCTGAGCGTATGAAAACGCAGGAGCCTAAGAGACAGTTAGGGGGGATCGACAGACAGCAGGGCACAACAAGACCCACATCTGATGTCCGCAAAAACTCGAAACGGTTAAGGGGGACCGACAGAACCACAGAGTAAAACCTATACCAGGAGATCTGCTGAACAAAATGAAACCAAAATAAAAGCGCATTTTTAGCGAACAAGGTTTCTATTCGTAAGAGACAAAGAAATTGGTTATAAAAGTTCTGAGCGTATGAAAACGCAGGAGGGCTAGGAGAACCGCCAGAACAATAAGTAACCCGTAAACAGCCTATCAGACAGAACAAATGAAACTTGTGAAACACTCCTAACCACGAGTGAGTTTCAAATGTAGGAACTAAAGGTTATAAAATAGAACCCATAAACAGCCTAGACGACTGAACAAATGAAACTAGTGGAACACTCCTAACCACGAGTGAGTTTCAAATGTAGGAACTAAAGGTTATGAAATAGAACCCATAAACAGCCTAGACGACTGAACAAATGAAACTAGTGGAACACTCCTAACCACGAGTGAGTTTCAAATGTAGGAACTAAAGGTTATGAAAATAGGTCTGAGCGTATGAAAACGCAGGAGGCTAGCAAAGCCGCCAGAACAAAATTGAAACCCGAAAACAGCCTCAGCGACCCAACAAAAGAAACTTAACCAATCGCTCCTACACACGAGCGAAGTTTCAAATGCGGGTACAATTTACACACGAGAGAAGTTTCAAATGTGGGTACAATTAAATGGTTTAATGAACCGACCTTAACCCAAAACTCTTTATGTCCAAAACGTGAAAGGCAGTTAGCCAAAAGAACCAGTAGTAACCCACGAACCAGTCGACCCGGCTGGATAACACGAAACCAAAAGAAAAGCGCATTTTAGCGAACAAGGTTAATATTTGTATTAAAAGCTTTAAAAGGGTGTTTTTGTATTTCAAGCAAGTGTTTTGCTACTTGTTTTCCAACATTTTGCTACTTGCTATGCTGGACTTGAACGTAAACAATCACATTATAAATCAACATGCCTGGTTCCTCAACACAGGGTGGCAACAGCTTTTCCTGCCCCACATTCTTGCACACGTCTGGAGTAGTTTCCTCAGCTCTCCTCTTGGTGGCTGAAAAGGATACACGTGCATAAGTATAGTCTTGAGTCTCCCATTCTGTTATGTTCTGTTCACTTTTGCACAGCATATGGCTCATTTTCAAAGACATGTCTTTCATATTTTTTTGCATTATCATAAAAAATGGAAGGTAACGTTCTCAAAAAGCCTAATTAGACAAAAACAGGCACAGCTCCCTTAATATATTTAAGAATATCATTACAAGATCAGTAGGTCAAATTGTTAAAGCAACATGGGGTTAAAGTACTGCTGACATGAAAATAAAGAATTTTTTTAAAACTAATATTTGTATTAAAAGCTTTAAAAGGGTGTTTTTGCTACTTGTTTTCCAACATTTTGCTACTTGCTATGCTGGACTTTAACGTAAACAATCACATTCTAAATCAACATCCTTTTAAACAAAACATTACAGTTCAACATTAAAGTCATGTATAGAAAGTGTCAATTTATGCAAACTAATCTTGACTCCATATCAACGTACTTTAAACTGACTGGTGCCACCACATTTCTGGAGTATATTCTACACATAAGAACTGCTTAAATTCCTGGTAATATTGTATTTTGTGGATTGGATATTTTGAAAAAATAACATTCTCTGGAATGGTATTATTATTATTATTATTATTATTAATTTTATATGAATATTAAATATTAATTAATTATTATTATTAATAATAATAATAATAATAATAGGAACATTTTTGCCTTGAATATTCTATATACATAATTTATTTTCTTTTTTAATAATAAGGCCATCAGATCATTTGACTGCCCATGAGGAAGAGATCAGTACATCTGTGCAGTAGCTTCTGACTCCCCCATGTGGTTAATTTGGCTGTCATCCTAACCTTTTTGTGTGCGATCGTAGGGTTTCCC
Organism: Aldrovandia affinis; assembly: GCA_029706075.1. Classification (NCBI taxonomy): domain Eukaryota; kingdom Metazoa; phylum Chordata; class Actinopteri; order Notacanthiformes; family Halosauridae; genus Aldrovandia; species Aldrovandia affinis. Next base: position 511,809 of record JAINUG010000039.1, on the reverse strand, counting down.
TTTGGGATGCCCACATTATCCCCATAGGGCTGGCGGCTCTCCTGCTTTGGACCGCGATTACGCAAAATAATCCCAACATCATAGGGCGCTCCCAATCTCTTCATCCGCCATCCTCCATTTGCCTCTGGATCAATCGCTTGACCTCTCTCCGAGACTGAGCAAGAACACACAGCACAGTCCGTAATCAGAGTTGTTCCAATTTTACTACTAGATTCATTGTTTCCCCCAATTCCCTATATCAATCTGATAACATGTACCTATATTGTTAACATTTTTATTAGAATTTAGACAATGTAATAGACTATTATTCTTAAATTCCATAAATAACTCAGCTTAAAAAAGATATGACCCACTTCACATTATTAAACACTTACTTGATGATTTCTTCCATTTAGGCATGGTTCTTTTCAATTAAAATAATCCCTAGATTAAATGAGTTATAACCAATAGATTAAACGAAGTTTCTCTATTAGAAGTGCATTAAAAATGCAATGAAAGAGCACTGAATTTTATTCTTTTATACCATTCTTCTACAAAGTGTGTTCTGTGACGTCACAAAACACGTCCAATACCCGTTTGATTTCGATTTTATATTCAGTTTGATATTCGAATGTATTAATGACGTAATTGATTTCACCAAAAAATAAATAGCCTACATTCAGTCTAATATTGCTACAAAAACGATTTAATTATAATGTATTAAACAAGCTATAGGGTGTTTTTTCATTTTAAATTGTTGTCATTTCATAATCAGAATTGATTGTATTTAAACTGCCTACAAATATTTTCACGGTTTTCAATCTGTTTTTCATAACCATTTATTTTCTGGCGGAGGACTTGGAAGGTGTCCTCTTAAATTAGACTTATTACGCCTAGTTGTTGGATGGATGGGGGTGATTCAGTTGGGAATAAATATGAGGTATTCGGCTCTAGTTATCCGTGCGTATTTATTGTTTGCACCGAGAGTGCAAGAACGCAGAACGCTTAAAATCTGTTACATTTGAAATGCACTTGTACTTAGACGTCACCACTCTTCTGACCTTAGAAATACTTCTGGCGCAGGTTACATTGAAGCAACGGCGTTGGTGGTAGATGCCCGTGAGCTTATTAGGGTTGTGTGTTGAAAGGTTGCTGATATTGGTTAACATAGTAAGTAAACACGAGACAAAAAATACATATATGTATCTTCAGTTTAAGATGCGATTTCGCGGCTAACGATAAGCCACCTCCAGTCAGTAACTTATGTTCATAGTTTTATGCCATTGCTGCGTTTTATTTATAGCTAAGTTAGTTAGTTAAATTTACGTTTTCAAGTGCTTTGTTGATGTTACTGTAGTTTTACATTTTCAGTTGGGCTAGTATAGTTTACAAGTTGCAAAGTAGCTTTGTTCATATTACTTGAGTAGCCTACATAGCAATAATACTTAATTCGCTCCAAATATGACTCTGTACGTTACGTTTTGTTGTTAATGACTTTGTTGCCCAATGTCAACAATAAAGTCAATGATATTTACAACATGTACTGAGTTGTATTTATTCGTGGTAAGTAACTTCTTGCTCGTGACACTTGTTGGCTTCAGTCAACTGTCATTGCCAGAACATCAATGATCGGTGACATGATCAGTCCCTAAAAACAAAAATCAAACGTAGCCTACATCTCCATCACCAAGTTAACTAGATAGCTGTTGCTAGCATAGTTGATACATAGCTATGTTGCTGTAGTAACGTCAGAATTTCAGCTAGCTGACTATGTTAGATAAGTGACAACTCAGCTACAGTTAGCTAACTAGCAGGCTAGTTAGTTAATTTGTGACAAAAATAACGTTAAATCACTAGCTAGCTACGTTCATATTGTGGCGATCTTACCCCGGCTATCGTAGCTTGTTGCTAAGTGCTTGTAAATACTTGTAAATATCTGTGTGTAGTTAGCTAGCGGTTAGTTGTCCCGCTAGTTTTCGTGTAAATACGTGGTTATGCTTGTGTTGTTTTGGAATGTGTTCAGCCAGCTAACAGTCGCTTGTGTAGACGCCATACAACCCAGAGTGGAAAAGACGATTATCATGCAAAAGTGCATCACCAAAAGTAGACCATTGAGCTATCGTGCGTACATATTTTCAATCTCAGTTAGTTTGTATAGGTTATGATTTTAAATTGGTCATATAATTATATATTAAATGTCCTCCATTCTGGGGTTTTGGCAAAGGCCACCCTAAAGTAGGCTATTGCTACGGTCTAGAAACTTTGCTAGCGAGAACTAGCTAGCTAGCAAAAAAAAGGTTTATAGCAACTATCACATATTTAACAAAGCTTTCAAATAGCTAAAAACGTATACGCCTTTTTACCTCAGTAAAGTTTTTACGTTCACTTGTTGATACACCAATTAAGATAACGTTGGTAAGCTTGCATTGGTGTAATAAGGTGAAACAAAAACATGACCCTTCACACAACTGTAAATCACTTTCACAATGAATAAAGGAGGGATGCATGTACATGTATATTGACCTTGCAATGGAGAGGCAGTCACATCTGAGTGATCGGGCTCAGCTGGGCTGGAGAGTGTGGCAGTGGCTGCTGGTTTACTCCTCACCGGTAAGGAAAAGAATGTGTTAATCTCTCCCTCAATTAGAGTCTGGCTTATCAACCATGTTTTAAAAAAAGGTTAATAGCCACTTTCTGTCTTTACCGGTTATTGTCTGTCAGGCTAATTAGAATTGTACATAAATAATAATAATACTCGGTTCAATACTCAGTGTGTCTCATCTGATGTACATAGATGGATATAGATATATGACAAAGATATACATTTAAACGTGAATGGATATTCAGTAGTGCAATCACTTTTTGTAAATAGGTAAAGCACAATGACAATACCAAAACGTGGAAACATACTGACTGTGAAATTAAGGGTGTGGCATGTACTCCTATGTGCCCAAAATTCAGTGGAGGCCTGGCTACACTCCACCAGCAGGACCAGAAGCTTGGCTTATTTTTCATTCACTAATTAAAATAAATAGTCAAAGAAACTGCAAAATGATTTAATATGTCAAGGGGAACGGTGTTAAGTCCTGACGGCATACCCCAAACAAGGAAAAACTGCATCTGGAAAGAGGAACAGTGGTCGCAAGTTGAAACTTACCCACAGAGATAGACAGACACCTAACAGGTTCTAAAAACCACAAAATGACCCCAATAATTACCACAGAATCGACACCTCCATGACCTAGTCTAAAATAAAACTACATTGTGAGCTTCACAAAGCTGATATTTATGGTAGGGCTGCCATTTGGAGAACCGCTTGTAACCAAGGCCAAATGCACAACAATGCATAACCTGAGCACAAAACTTGGACTTCTGAGCAGTGGAAGAAAGAAATATGGTGTGATGAGTAATTTTTTCCTCAAGATATTATGATATTACAAGACGATGTTTGGATCTGTCCAAACAGAAGGCCACAGGGGGTGACGGATAGCGTAGCGGTCTAACGCACCAAAATTTGGCTGGTCCGGTGTGGTGTGCGCGGCCTGTCAGGGACACGGTTCGGAACCCGCGTCTCTACCAGACCGGCCCTGGTCGTCAGCCCGAGCCGGGGGTGGCATTTGGCTGTCCGCCCCAGGGGAAGGGGGGAGGGAGAGCCGGCTCGGGTCCGCTGAGAAGCACAGAAAGGGAGTCTCCAGAACGTGGGTGGGTGGGCGAGCTCCGTTTCGGAGGAAAAGCGGAGGTCGCTGCCCACGGAGAATTGGCTTGCCTCAAGTAGTTATGCGACGGACCTGTGTGGGGAGGGTTAATCTAAATAAGTAGAGGGTGCAATTGGCTACCAAATTGGGAGAAAAACTGGAAAAAATCTTTTAAAAAATGTATTTAAAAAAATAAAATAACACACACTACCACTACCATGGTATCCAGGTAAATAGTAATCACATTGAAAGTACATGTTGGTTGGCGTTAAGTACAAATCCGTCCAGATTGCAGTATGCCAGTAGCACTTTCTGTCTTATTTGTGTTACGTTGCTGTGCTTTGTGCATGCTCTATGTGCTTAATTATGTGCTGAGTAGAGGCAGGTGTGTTACTGGGATATACTGTATATATATATATATTTTTTTTCCTTTTTTTTCACAGGAATAAAAACATTGTTTTTTTATTGCTACATAGTGACAACTTTGTGTGTTTGTTGGGATTATCCCCAAGTTTATTATCGTCACTTATGAATATGTTTTATAATTATACTGCTTGCACTATTTTATTTAACTTAGTTATATCACTGCTGTACGAAACAAATACTTTACGTGCCAGTAAAACAAATATAGTTGAAATGATTTGAGGGTGAACGAAAGGTAGTACTGTGGTATGATTTACATGTGATTGTAGATTTGGTTCACTTAAATATCTCCAATGCAATTTTCTCTCACCCTCCCCAGCGACATACAGGTAACTGCCAAAATAAAGTCAACACTTTGGTAACCCGGGGTGACACTCAGACTCAATTGGCCTTAGCCCGGGCTAGGAGAGTCATAGTCATTCTTAAGGTGAGGCCAGGCCTATCTGCTGCCTCTGCTAGCTTTGCCAGTCACCTGTATAAGCAGTGACTTCCCTAGGGGTGTCAGTGACTTGTCTAGGAATCCCAGTGGGTGACTAGCCTAGGAGTGTCAATGAGGTGTATCAATTGGCATTTCATTGGCCTCTACTGACACATCGGTCACCTCCTTCAGGTTATCATTTGTGGTATTATTGACCTCCATCATCACACCAGTCCATATTTTGTCAGGATCCACCTCCCATACCCTAGGGCTTCTCTCCAAAACTCACCTTTCTTGCCAGCCATAATTTGTCCCAATCAGTAGCCTGCCCCTTTTGCCAGACACCATTAATTAGCTGACCAGTTCCCATTAAAACAGAGAAGTGTCATTGATTTTGAATGAAAGTAAAACATGAGAAAATTTCATTTGTTAAGCAAAAATGATTTATTTACATGTACAGCATACCTATGCACAATATGATTGCCACTGTGGCTCATCCTATTTAAAGCACTGGATTTCAACATAGTCTGAATTAATCCGTAATAGGCAAGGGTGGCTTTAGCTATGCAATATTATATACATATTATACCTTATTATACTCTATTATACGCTATTAACATTATGCACTATATCATATTTTTTTTATCATACAGGTCAATTGCCATGTATTGTGTTCATTCAGAACAAACACAACCCCACAATAGCACCATTTACGGGCAGTTTGTCACACGCCGCTTTACAGTGGCCATTTTCCAGAGGGAATCGAAAAACCAGAAAAAAACTCTTTGCAAATATGAGAAAAATCCGGAAAATTATTCCCTGACCCATAAAAAAATGCGATCGAGTTGAACTCCTGGAAAATTGTACCAGCAAAGTTGGTGGGCTAAAGCAAGGTTAATTTCAGTAGGGTTGTCTCCATCTTATCACCCAAAAGAAATTCCTGGTCAATCGGGCACTTGAAGTCTTGATGCACTGCAAGATTTCCTCCTGGATCCTTTTATCTCCTGCCATCTGTGCTGAACATCCTTCATGATGTCATCACCGACTCTCCACCCTGATTCCTGAGCTCCCAGGGTGTCATAGCCGGCTCCCACATTCCATGCCGTTTTTCTTTGAGGGATCTGAATTGAAATCAGAAAATCTCCAGAAAACATATTTTTTCCAAATATTTGTAAGCTGGTCCTTTTGTAAAGTAATGAAGATTAGCACCAATAGGACCAGCTTACAAATAACAAATAACTTTGCTAATAACTTGTTTGGTTATCATTCTGCAGCCTGCTAAATGAAACCCTACCTAAGGTGGACAGTACCCTGCTGACAATCTTGTACTCTATCAAGTATGACATTAATTCCACAATTTGAGAAAGGAGAAAATTAATTTCATGTGTGAATTTCTCGTCTACTGAAGCTCTGGGTGACGCAACAGCCAATTATGCACCGCCCTTCCAGCCATAGTCAAATATACTTTAGTAGTCAGCAAGTAATGGGGTACTTCCACACTCGGTAACCGAGTCTTAGGACAATTAGCAGAGCCAGGAGTGCTGCTGCAGCTGCTCCAGGGTGGGTCGGTCTTCTGCCCGAGGCCTCAGGCAACACCGAACAATGTCCTTAAATCCTGTTAGAGAGAAACACAGAAAACATGCAATGGGACAGAGAACACAGAGGGCATGTTCAAACAGAGCCCCTCCCTCTCATGCTGACTCCTCACCTTTTGACAGCCCCGCACGGAACTCCAAGTGCCGCATTTCCTTGCTGGTGAAGGTGGTGAAGGGGAAGCCGCCGCAAACGATGTTATACATCATCACACCCACTGACCACACGGTCCCAGGGCCCGCAAGGAACTTCTCTTTCTCAAACCACTCTAGTGGCAGGTAGTCTTCGGTCCCTGATAGATACACACAATAGTAAAATCAGACACCCTCCGGTATGGCAGCTACACAATGAGTTCTCTCAGGATATGAATAGTTCACACTAAGACACGGAGGAAGACGCAACAGGAATCAAGCATATTATTTGATGTCTATAATAAATTTCACATGGTAAAAGTGCAAAAATAACCAGGAGGGTATTTCTTCATATGCATCACAATATCAGCACTCCAGAGTTCACAAACACCTATTAAGATGCAAGAACTGCCCCCCAAGACCTGCCCCTGTCACTCACCTGCAAGGTCAGTGTATGGGGTGTCCTTCAGTAGGTCCCCACACCCAAAGTCGATCAGCTTGATCTCCTTGGTGTCGGTCTGTATCAAGATGTTTTCAGCCTTCACATCACGGTGCACAACTCCCCGATCATGGCAGTGCTGCAGTGCTCCCAGCAGCTGCCGGGTTATATTGCGCGCCTCGTCCTCATTGAGGACACCCCCCTGTTCCTGACAGTAATCATACAGGTCCTGGCAGGGTTTGGACGCTCCATTGCCATAACATACGATGCTGGCCTATCGAACCAGTCGTAGAGCTCCAAAATGTTGGGATGGGAAGATGGGTGGTTAACCATCTTTATCAGTCCCACCTCCTTGGGCAGGGGCTCTTCGTTTCCAGGCTATGAAGAGATGCCAGACAGTATTGTGAGAGCTGATATGTACTTGGTATGACAGCCAAGCAACAAGCAACGTTGTGACAAGAATCTCACCAAATTAGCATGTATCATAGCTGGCTGTGCTAGCTAGCTAAAGTCGACATTTTAAAAGGTTTTTTGTCCTGTTTTTAAATCTCATGCCTTTTGCTTAGTACATAGAGTGCAGTAGTAGTATTTCATGTTTCTAGCCTTTTTATGCTTTTGTGATTAGCTAACAATAGTTCATTTTAGGAGCAACAATTAGTCTTAGAGTGATCCTAACATTATTTATCATCGTGATGTGACCACCTTCAAGCAAAAACATTTTTTGTCATTATTCCAAGTCTGTCATCATTTGGTTAATACTGTAGTTCTCGTTCTCCCGGAATGAGCTTCTGTGTCATGAGCTACAACACTAATGTGGCTCTCCATAAATTATGGAAGAAATACTTACCAGCTTCATATCTTTTTCATATTTCCTCACATATTTGAGGGCAACCTGAGGAAAACAAGATGTGTGTGAGAGGGATACAGTGTGATATTCAGAAATGGATTTGTGACAATAAAGATAAAAAATAAGGATGAATTCCTGGATGAATGTATAGTAATACCAAGTTCACCATATGATAATCGTAATAAGACATGAAATGTGAATATTGGGCAGAATGAAACAACCAAATTAATTCATAAGAGTGAGTAATGAAGTTTGGACAGACTCCAGGCAAAAGGAAAGACTCAGAGAGAAATAATAAAATGACAAAATTGACAGTAGGGCAGAGAGGCCAACATGTTTGGTCAGAGACTAGATGAGTGGAGGATGTGTTTCAGTGGCACAGAGCATAGAAGGGGTGTCATACCGACAGTCCATCTGATTTGCGGGTCCCCGCAAAAACAGCACCAAATCCTCCTTGGCCGAGCAACTCTCCTTTTATGTAGAATTTGTCTACACGTGCTAAAACAAAGAGCAGGCAGACATCAGTTGCTGAGGGCATGGTATGCTAACTTTACAACAGGGATTTGAGACTCGAGAGTGAGTTAGTCTTGCATATTAAATCATATCAATGGTAGTGTCATGTACTTCTGAAAGGTTCTCAAAACCTGGGCTTCAGAGAGAAAGTCCATCATAGAAGATGTCATTATTTTTGCCATTATTCAATAACGTGGTACTTAATGTATAATAATATAGACATTGTGTTAAAAATAGACTAATAACTTAATTTGGGTGAGTCACGATATTGTGAATGGTGCCACAGGATTATTTATACTTTGTCGCAGTTCAATCCGTCATCTGTTTCATTAAGGTGTTTCATGTGGATTGAATGGTTTACAATTTACCCGTCATCAGAACAATGCTCGCGCTATATGTGCATGCTTGTACACTGACGGAGCGTATACAATAATAAAATATACATAATAATAGGGTATTATGTCATTTTGATTGACTGTGGGGTCAAAAGTAGACTAAGAACTTATATTGGTTGAGTCCGTTATTGGAATGGTACCACATGATTGTTCATACTTTGTCGCAAATTGTATATCCTAGCAAAATAATCCCAACAAAAAAACCATGTGACCATATGACCATGTGACCATGATCAAACTAACAGCTCCTCGTTAGTATAGTGGTCAGTATCCCCGCCTGTCACGCGGGAGACCGGGGTTCAATTCCCCGACGGGGAGAGCTCTTTTACTTCCTGGACGAAAAGCAGGATGTGGAACATCCAACGCTTCACACCACTAGTAAGGAGGACTGTCTCTTACCCGCTGGTGGCAGGGGCCAGCCGAATACACCTGTAACGGACTGACAGCCAATAGAACTGTAGTAGGACACAGTCCCTCGCAAAAACCTTTGTAGCACTGCAATTTCAAGTCACAGGACACTTCCACTGTAATGTTACCTACCGACAAACACCGTAAAGAAAACATTATTTTTTTTACATTTTAAGCGTTAGTGGAGTCTGAAGAGAGAACCTACGGAGTTGAGAGCAGAGCCAGGGCCTCACCACTAGCCGTAACTCTGGAGTTACCATGGTCATGAACACTCGTGAACCAGCTCTTACAGGAAGGAGAAACGTGTCCTCGATCTCCAAACAAAAATCCTGTCTCATGTCATCTTCACAAGACCATGCAGAGAAAGAGAGCGAATGAAGACCCTTTGATTTTTCAAGGGCCAATCATAAAAGGCCAGCCACGGTTGTCGTCAGGATTCTAACTTGCGCGGGAAGACCCCAATGGGTTTGTAGTCCATCACCTTCACCACTCGACCACAACTACACAATCAGACGCATGCTGTGCCTGGTCGGTACTGGACAACTTTTTGCTCAGGAGTAGGGCTTAAATGAAAAGACAAAGATAATGAGCCCTTCATCAAAGAGAGGTTTTGAAGAACTGTCAGAAGTGGGATTCAAATCCACGCATCCAGAGGACACTGCGACCATGTACTTAAGGAAGAACAGAAGGCTGTCTTTGCTACGGCCCTCTGGGTTGAACTGTCCTGTCCTCTCCTCCTCCTCAACCTTCTTGATGAGGTACAAGGTGTAGCCTACATCTTTCTCCAGGAACCACCTGAAGGATTTTCCTTTCTATTTCCAAATTGGAGGGTGTACTGTGCCAACACCTCTTGCCTGTCTGACACCTCTTTGGAACACCACAGTGTGGTCATTGGCCTTCACAAGCTCTTCCCTTTGAGGTGCAGACTTGTCTTGCAGGGAGGGATTGTCTTTGATCTTCCTAGCCGCATCAGAGGGATCCTGTCTTAAATATCCTGTTGGAGCTCTTCTGAATTAAATCTTTCCCGGGAAGAAATCAACCTTCTTCATGCTAATGGATTGATACAGAGACAGTGCACATAGATTAGAACATAATATGCCATGTAACGACACAGGTAAAGATGATACACTTTTACTGTACATAGATAGTAGCTATACACATTTGTTTTGTCCTAATGTAGTACAATGAATCCATTATAAGGTTTATTGAGTGCCAATATTGTTGGTACTTATCAATGGTAATTCTCCAATTAGGAGCTATAATGGTAACCTGTGATAATTTTGTCTCTTTTTAAGTCATTTATTTATGTGTTTGTTTATTTGTCAGGGACATAGCAAAGGCATGTTACAATGTTAAAAAGAAAAACAAACATCAGATGCATTGGATTAAGTGTTTATTGCCAAAGACTGATTTCCAACACCTGTCCCCGATAAACTACAAAAGAATGAATAAGTAATTTTAAAAAAATTTAAAACATGCACGGACACATTAGGAAAAGTACATCCACTAAATACAGCAAAATAGCAAATGATAAAACAAACCGAATAGACATGTTTTTGCTCTCTCTAGGCTCCTAAACTGTAAAAAAAAAAATATATAATTATAAACTTTATAAAAAGTACAAAAGTTCTTAATTATCACAAAAGCATTTCTCTGAAAGCTCAGTTGAATGTATTAATAAATCCTGTCCTTTTATAATTCAAGCCTGGGATGTAGCTTTTCAAATATATTTTAAATAACTGAATAAGGCCCTAATAGCAAGGCCGATCTGATCAATCACCCCCCAACTGTCCATAATCTTATAAGGTATCGCCGGTGGTCGTTTCCATGGGGGAATTTCAACTGTGCCCTTAGGGATGAAGACCACTCATTCCACTAAAAAGCCTTAAATCTAACTTGGCTAAACCTGCAGATACCCTGTGGGGGTCACCTTCCAGAACGACGTGGGAGGGAACCGGAGCTGGGAGGGGGCTCTCCGTCATGTCCAGAAAAACATCGGGAGCTGGAGCACACGGCCCCTGACAATGACGGGTAAGATCTTGGTCCTGAAGGCAATAGTTCTTCCCAGCCTTCTGTATATTGGCAGAGTGTTTCCCCCAGACAGAGCCACTAGCAAACTTGTTGCTAGAATGGCCTTTCGCTTTGTCTGGGGGAGCAAAATGTAGAGGCTGGGGAGGACAACCCTGATGAAAGAGGAGGAGAAAGGGGGCAGGGGGGTCCCAGATATAACATCAGTGATATTGGCACAGGGTCTGGCCGCACTGGTCCAGAACACCCTGGGGGGGGAGTCGGCCTCTGGTAAATTTGCTAAATACTATGCCACTCCCTTCCTCAGATCTATGAGTCTGTGTGGGCTGGACCACAATGTGCCATACAGCTGGGACCCCCCATATGTATACAGGGCCCTGAGGGATTTTGCCTTTAGGACGGGATTGGTCAGGGCTGGGTTGCCCTCATGGACATACAAAAATATAATGTCCTTTTTGAGATCGAGAGAGACCATGACGCTCCCGAGGGGCAACCCAGGCTTAAACCCTGAAATTGTATGGAAAAATGGCCACCAGGCCATTCCTGTTTAGACGGCACTTAGACCTGACTGAGAACTGCCCCCACGGATGCATGTACACCATCTGTTCTGGGAGTGCTCTGTGGCCAGACGGGTCTGGGGCCTTGTTGTGTCCTCTGTCTCCCAGAACAGGCTCCTGCCGAGATCCTCCCTGACGACTGAGAGGGTCCTGTACGGCCCCCGTGAGGGATGTAGGACCCCGGAGCTGCAGCGCCAGTGGAGGATCATTAACACCGTTAAGCAGGTCCTGTGGGAGGCAAGGAACATCAGGGTCTTCCAAGAACAAACAGTGGACCTGTTCACTCTCCGGAGGAGGCTTCAAAACTTCCTCCAGGACGGCGTTCTGGTGGACTTTTTGAAGGACGAGAGAGGGGCAAGGAGGAAATGGGGGGTGAGCCACTGGAAATAACTCATTATATAGCTCACCCCCCCCAGAGGAGGTGCGCTCTGGGCACCCAACGCCCAAGCACAAACTTTTGCTTTTTGTTTCTTGTTTGTTTTGATTTAAGATTATATGTATTTCCAGTACTGTCTGTTGTATAGTGTAGTCTGTTATGTTGTTTCCCTGTCTTTGAAAAATGCACTATCCTATTGTTACCAAATATATATATTTTTTTCCCCCTCTAGTTGGTATGCCAACTTTCTAATGTAAAGATTTTAAATATTGTAAGACTTTTAAAACCAATAAAAGAACATTCACCCAGGGCGAGGCTCAGCCATTGCACTCCGGTTGTGCTGACCCCTGCAAATTCCCCAAATGTGGGAATCTCGACTGCATAATTTCTGGTAGTGGGGGACTGCGTTCGCGCTCTCCCCTGACATTGTGTTAAAAAATAGACTAATAACTTAATTTGGGTGAGTCACGATATTGTGAATGGTGCCACAGGATTATTTATACTTTGTCGCAGTTCAATCCGTCATCTGTTTCATTAAGGTGTTTCATGTGGATTGAATGGTTTACAATTTACCCGTCATCAGAACAATGCTCGCGCTATATGTGCATGCTTGTACACTGACGGAGCGTATACAATAATAAAATATACACAATAATAGGGTATTATGTCATTTTGATCTTTCAACGCTAATGCTAGATTTATCGTTGATGCATTAAAGGGGTCGCGCGTACGATTGTTTAATAAATAAAAATTGAATGATAAGATCAGTTTGTACATAATGAAAATACCCTCATCAGCGTCACTATCCAAATACGTTAGGTGTACGCTGTAGTTTAGAAGAAAAATTTTAAAATATTTTAAAATAATTTATTAAAGTATGAACAGAAATAAATTTGAGAGGTGCGCGGACGGTCGTTTTGGCCGCAATTGCGTCACTTTGGCCGTGCGCGCCCTCGCGTTTAGTCAAATCCGTTCGGTATTATAAATTGTCCTTAAGACGGTGTTACAGCTATGAATACACTATTAGACACAGTAACCTTCGCTTACGGCCATACCACCCTGAACACGCCCGATCTCGTCTGATCTCGGAAGCTAAGCAGGGTCGGGCCTGGTTAGTACTTGGATGGGAGACCGCCTGGGAATACCGGGTGCTGTAAGCTTTTTCAAAACATTTTTATACAGGGGGCGCTATTGCACAATACAAGGACTCGAATCTCGTCTATATTTATTTCATTTTGTGTTAAAAGTCATCGTTTTGATGTATTTTTATTTAATTTCAAATTTAATAATAATTTCCTTTGACTTATGTCTATTTTTGTTTGTTTCTGTTCCTTAGTGTGTGCAAAACATCCCATGTGTACTAATGATTATTACTGTGTCTTTAATGTTTTTATATTTGCCCCTATCCTTTATGAGCAGAGTTGTGTTGTCCCTGTGTGTCCTCATTTTTTTCAATGAAAGGATTTAAAAAAGAACAATCGTTTTAAAATGTACATGGCAATTTAAAAACCAAATGAAAAAAAAACAGGTGCCTGTGATGACAGACAGCGGGACCACTGACCACGTGACCATGTGACCATGTTCGGACCTGTAACGGACTGAAAAAGTGCCTTAAACTGTGTTCATTTAATGTGGTGTGACCATGTGACGATGTGATCATGTTCAAACTAACAGCTCCTCGTTAGTATAGTGGTCAGTATCCCCGCCTGTCACGCGGGAGACCGGGGTTCAATTCCCCGACGGGGAGAGCTCTTTTACTTCCTGGACGAAAAGCAGGATGCGGAAAACATCCAATGCTTCACGCCACTAATAAGGAGAACTATCTTTTACCCACTAGTGGCAGGGGCCAGCCGAATATACCTGTAACGGATTGAAAAAGTGCCTTAAACTGTTTCATTTAATGTGTTGTGACCATGTGACCATGTTCAGACTAACAGTTCCTCGTTAGTATAGTGGTCAGTATCCCCGCCTGTCACGCGGGAGACCGGGGTTCAATTCCCCGACGGGGAGAGCTATTTTACTTCCTGGACGAAAAGCAGGATGTGGAACATCCAACACTTTTGCCTTGGCAGCACTGCAATTTCAAGGACACTTCCACTGTAACATTACCTACCAACGAACACCATAATGAAAACATAAAATTGTTTACATTTTAAGTGGAAGTGGAAAACCTACGGAGTTGAGAGCAGAGCCAGAGCCTCACCCCTAGCCGTAACTCTGGAGTTACCATGGTCATGATGACCATGTTTGTAGAACAAACACTCGTGAACCAGCTCTTACAGGAAGGAGAAGCGTGTCCTCGATCTCCAAACAAAAATCCTGTCTCATGCTATGGCCGTCTGGGTTGAACTGTCCTGTCCTCTCCTCAGTGTTCTTGATGAGGTACAAGGTGTACATTTTACATTTTACATTTTAAGCATTTAGCAGACGCTCTTATCCAGAGCGACTTACAAGATGTGCATTAATGATAAAACAAACCACCTGAAACTGTAAATTACATATTGGGAGCAACCATATATAATTATAAAAAACTAGAGAAAGCTTTATAAAAAGTACAAAAGTTCTTAATCATTCCAAAAACATTTGTCTGAAAGCTCAGTTAAATGTATTAATAAATCCTGTCCTTTTATAATTCAAGCCTGGGATGTAGCTTTTGATATAAATTAATATTTATGTTTAGCCATTATAATTATAGCACTTATGTTATTATCAAATTTCTCATAATTTGGACATTATCAAATAGAAGAAGCAAGTCAACTTGTGGAAAATAGTGTACTGTAAAGTTCAGGTGGGACAATAAAATAGCTTGTATGACAGCCTAACAATTCATAAAATTATAGCATTTTATTCATAAAAATCGTAGCATATCAATTTACATCAGCAAGAGAGGCGACTAAACGACAGGTCGCCAGTACAGTTACAGTAGACAGTCGCTAACGAAATAGACAGAAAATGTTAGGAAACCAAATACTAGGTAGGCTACTTTGATATACATAGCCAACAAACAACTTGACGAAGTGACTATTTTATCGGAAATAATGTATTCGCTTACCTTAAATGCAATGACACTATCTATTATTCCATGGTAGAAGCTAGATGCTACCCCCCCCCCCCCCGATTCGAGATAGATTCGAGATTTGAGATGATTGGCCTGGTTTTTTCGATTTTACAGTGCGCGTGACCGAACGCTTAAACCTAACCATAACCGGAACCGTCAGCTTTTTTTTTTTTTCTTAAACATCCATTTTCGTGTTTATTGTATTTTACAAGCTTTAAATTTGATCTATAAATCAAGTATAACAAGCATCTTGCCGCCTCGCTCGGTGAAGCCTGTTTCTGTACAGGTAACTTTTACCCTCATTTCATTTGAACTGCTTTACAGTTGAATGTTCTCCGCCGGTTGTTTTGATGTCTTCTGAAAACAGGTACACCATCCACACATTTTGCAACGATACATTTTTCTTCAAACTACTGTAGATTTAAAAAAAGATACAATTTAAAAAAACATGTGGAAAGAATAAAGACAACTAACATTGGGTGAATTGTAAGCATCGTGACAGTCAAGGAGGGCCAATTACTGTTTAAGTTGGGCCACTTCCGTTAACATTATTGGACAGTAGGTCTTAAATAATAACCTCCATGCACTGCAGCTGTCACGGCAATATCAGTCCGGGTGCCAATATGAGCCCTAGGTGATGTAATCCAGGTGAATATCAGTCCGGGGCGATGTCATCGGGTGATGTCATCGGAATTTTGGACTGCAGTTGCTATGCCAACATGACGTGCTCGCATTCCTGAGTGAGAAAACGGTAAAGAATGTGTCCGGGTGAGAAAATGCTAAAGAATGTGTCCGGGTTATGTAATTTAGCTACGAATAAGATGTACAGCTAAGTTAGCTGCCTTGCTACGAACATAATATATGAACACACAGCCTAGCATTTTTCTCATAATATTGGCGTTTAGCATTCACGGGGGTCATCCCTATGTTCCCACAGCCCTATTAGGTTAGGGTTAGGGAATGGCCATACCTGTGCTGTGGGGATGTAGGCCTGAGGGAACATAGGGCTGGGGGAACATAGGACCTAATTTTGAGAAATGGGGGAACATAGGGCTGTGGGAACATAGACACGCTCCCCATTCACACGCTGTCGGGCCAATTTTCTCTGGCGCTTCT
This sequence comes from Aldrovandia affinis, assembly GCA_029706075.1. Lineage (NCBI taxonomy): Eukaryota > Metazoa > Chordata > Actinopteri > Notacanthiformes > Halosauridae > Aldrovandia > Aldrovandia affinis. Next base: position 495,833 of record JAINUG010000039.1, on the reverse strand, counting down.
GGTCTTCGTCGACTGCATTCGGTCGCCTTCGGGTCACCACCGCGTTGTGGGTTTGTTGCGTAGGCGCCAAGGAGGGTCATGCTGTTGCTCGCGGATCGCTTTCGGCCATTTGATGCATTGTTTTAAAGACGCCCTCTCTCTAATCCGTAACTTCACCAACTCACCCGAACCGATGGTGAATTTCGCGTGTTTGACATTTAACCTGCCTTGCGCAGTGCATGACCGAACGGAGACAGCTGACGAGGAGAAATAATAGCCTATAGCTAACCAATCGAAAAGAATGGCAAATAGTAGGCTATTGCGAAGGTCTAGAAACTTTGCTAGCGAGATAACTAGCTAGCTAGCTAAAGGTTTATAGCAACGAACACGTTTCCAACAAAGCTAGATTTTTTTAAAAAAAACACTTTTAAGCCTTTTTACCTCAGTAAAGTTTATACGTTCACTTGTTGATAAAACGATTAAGACAACGTTGGTAAGCTTTAATGTGGTTTAATAAGGTGAATATTCCTATTTTCTTTAGCTAGCTCTAGTTAATGGTCAACGCGTGGAGTTTACGCGTCAACCGTTGTCGCCCCTTTTACCACGGAAGGATAGTTTGGCTTCAGCCAGTCTGAACGGTAAGAGAAAAGAAATGGGGATTATTTATGTCAGTGCTACGTTACATGTTTTTTATATTTTTTAAAAAAGCTAATCTCACAAATAAAGGGAACATGTTCGTCTTCTATAGCTTGTTAACTAAATAACTTGTGCATCACCGAGGTGTCTTGCCAAGGTAGAACTTTCGTTCACACGTTACTTGGACACTTACGTTGGATACTTAATTTCTATTAAAGCATGATTTATTCTAAGGCCACATCTCCGAAATGGCTACGCATTCCATGAGCAAGAAATGTCCCATATTCACATCAAAGGATGCTCCTAAATAATCGGATCAACTAATGGTCATTTTCTGTAAGGTTATATGACACTTCCTTTAGAAAGAGGTTGCCTTTAATTTATTCAATTGTAGACTGGCAGGTGAAATCAGTGGGGGCCTAATTGTTGAAGATGTGGACACCTGGTCATTGAAACTAAAGCTTTTGTGGATCAATTGGTCGTGAGCCAAACTTGTATATTGTTCAAATAGGTTTTAGGAAAAAACTGATGGTAACATGTACACACTATAAAAAGTACAGTAGTTCTTAATCATTCCAAAAATATTTGTCTGAAAGCTCTGTTGAATGTATTAATAAATCCAGTCCTATAATTGAAGCCTGGGATGTAGCTTTTCAAATATATTTTAAATAACTGAATATTTATGTTTAGCCATTATAATTATAGCACTGATATTATTGAATTTCTTATAATTTGGGCATTATCAAATAGAAGAAGCAAGTCAACTTGTGGAAAATGCTGTAAAGGTCAGGTGGGGCAATAAAACTACTAGTATATTGTATGACACCTTAACAATTCATAAAATCGCATTTTATTCATAAAAATCGTAGCAGGTTTGAGACTGGGTGGGACAGAACACAATATTTTCTGATTTCAGAATGCACCCAAAAAGAGACATGGGAAGGGTGGTTGGCATCTATGGGGCATAGCCTTTGGCCTGGAGCTGATTACTGAGCACTCTCTGTTTTATTGTATCTTTACCTGGGCCTGCAAAAACACTAGACTGCTTATTCGTTTGTTTGCTGAAGACCGCATTCATTCTTACCCATAAAGTGTATTTGTGTTTTTGAAATAACGGATGAGAAGGACTTTATAGTTTTCGAGGGACAGTTCACGGTGTGTTCATATGTCCACCTACTGGGAAAAGTGGGAAGCGCAGCCCGCGCTATATTTTCACAGAATCCAACTACTAGACCAAACTATCATAATTATGTTCTTCATTTGGCAGAAATGGATTTGTCCCCCCATTTAAGCCGAGTACTAGTCTTGTCATATAGCGCTCATATCAAAATGTTATAGCGCTTTATTTCGTATACATGTCACACTATTATTTGATTGGAAGATTATATGCTGTTGCATTGTGGGAAAATTAAAAAGCCTTGTTGAAGATATCGTAAAAACAACAATATTGCGATAGATAACTACTCACAGCCACGTATTCGTTAAACTGAGCTGCAGAACTCGCAAGACTTGGTCACCGAAGGACTGGTAGAATGCGGTGACCGTCACTGTAAAATGTACGTTAAGGAGTGGCTCTGTGTTCCCGGTCGTCTACAACTCATACTTACCTGGCAGGGGAGATACCATGATCAAGAAGGTGGTTCACCCAGGGCGAGGCTCAGCCATTGCACTCCGGTTGTGCTGACCCCTGCGAATTCCCCAAATGTGGGAATCTCGACTGCATAATTTCTGGTAGTGGGGGACTGCGTTCGCGCTCTCCCCTGATATTGTGTTCAAAAATAAATTAATAACTCAAATTGGATGAGTCACGTTGTTGTGAATGGTGCCACAGGATTGTTTGTATCAAATGCGTCATCTGTTTCATTAGGGTGTTTCATGTGGATTGAATGATTTACAATTTACCCGTCATTCGAACAATGCTCGCGCTATGTGTATGCTTGACACTGACACGGAGCGCATACAAGAATAAAATATACATAATAATAATAGGTATTATGTCATTTGATCTTTCAACGCTAATGCTAGATTTATCGTCGATGCATTAAAGGGGTCGCGCGTACGATTGTTTAATAAACAAAAATGTAATGATAAGATCAGTTTGTACATAATGAAAATACCCTCATCAGCGTCACTGTCCAAATACGTTCGGTGTACGCTGTAGTTTAGAAGAAAAACTCATATTTTAAAAGACTTTTCAAATTTATTTGTGTTTATACTTTAATAGATTTATTAAAGTATGAACACAAATACATTTATGAGGTGCCCGTACCCTAAACGAACGGTCGTTTCGGCCGCAATTGCGCCACTTTGGCCGTGCGCCCCCCGTTTAGAAGAATCCGTCAACTTTTATCAATTGTCCTTAAGACGGTGTTACAGCTATGAATACACTATTAGACACAGCAACCTTCGCTTACGGCCATACCACCCTGAACACGCCCGATCTCGTCTGATCTCGGAAGCTAAGCAGGGTCGGGCCTGGTTAGTACTTGGATGGGAGACCGCCTGGGAATACCAGGTGCTGTAAGTTTTTTCAAAACATTTTTATACAGGGGGCGCTATTGCTATGTTTTTATATTTGCCCCTATCCTTTATGAGCAAAGTTGTGTTGCCCCTGTGTGTCCTTCTCATTTTTTTATTGGGGATTTAAAAGAGATCAATCATTTTAAAATGTACATGGCAATTTAAAAACCAAATGAAAAAAACCCACATGTGTCTGTGACGACAGACAGCGGGCTACTCTGTTATGAGCCTTCAAATAGACAGAAAATGATCAGATGGAGTTGTTTATTGGTATTTTTGAACAAGATTGCAGATGCATATGTCTGCTTACATGGTGCACGGTAGTAGTTTAAAGGTCAAAAATATAAAAAATTGACAACATAAATATCCAAAACGTATATCCTATCAAAATAATCCCAACAAAAAACGTTTCTTAATGTGTTGAGACCATGTGACGACGTTCCAAACAACAGCTCCTCGTTAGTATAGTGGTCAGTATCCCCGCCTGTCACGCGGGAGACCGGGGTTCAATTCCCCGACGGGGAGAGCTCTTTTACTTCCTGGACATCCAATGCTTCATTACATTTACATTTTTACATTTTAAGCATTTAGCAGACGCTCTTATCCAGAGCGATTTACAAGATGTGCATTAATACATGGTAGGAACAATCATAGTTAGCGCACGAGTTCAGTGCAGGAATACAGCAATAGACATCATTGCAGGCATCTGCGTACCATGCCTGTAACACCGGGAAGGAAAAGGTTAGTGAATTGTTTTTTTTGTTTTTTTGGGGAGTATAGTGGCTTCACGCCACTAATAAGGAGGACTATCTCTTACCCACTGGTGACAGGGGCCAGCCGAATATACATGTAACGGACTGAAAAAGTGCCTTAAACTGTGTTGATTTAATGTGTTGTGACCATATGACCATGTGACCATGTTCAAACCAATAGCTCCTCGTTAGTATAGTGGTCAGTATCCCCGCTTGTCATGCGGGAGAACCCCGACGGGGAGAGCTGTTTTACTTCCTGGAAAAATTAATACCAACAAAAAAAATGCCTTTAAACTGTTACGGGTACTTTGGTAATGATTTAATCTGTTGAGACTATGTGACCACATTCAAACCAACAGCTCCTCGTTAGTATAGTGGTCAGTATCCCCGCCTGTCACGCGGGAGACCGGGGTTCAATTCCCCGACGGGGAGAGCTCTTTTACTTCCTGGATGAAAAGCAGGATGTGGAACTCTTTTGTAGGTTGTTTTTTTCCGCTTGGCAGCACTGCAATTTCAAGTCACAGGACACTTCCACTGTAACATTACCTACCAACAAACACCGTAAAGAAAACATTCAAGTTTTTACATTTTAAGTGGAAGTGGAAAACTTGCACTATGCAGCAGGATGTCTTTCTTCCCACGATGCTTAGCAAGAAGAACATTAATTACAGCTCTCATGGGCTCCGTCCATCGACTGATCCAATATCAAGAGTCGGCCCCCTGTCTTGATGGGCCCAGTGCAGGCAGCTCGGGGAGAAGCTGTTTGGGACAGTGGTGGTGTGCTTGGCAGATCTGAAAGAGAGGCACAGAAATATATTTTAAAAGAAAGTCTGGAGAAGGAATTCATAGTTATTAGGACAAAATATTAAGAGTGGACGGTATGGCATGTTTCCGTAGTGTAGTGGTTATCACGTTCGCCTCACACGCGAAAGGTCCCCGGTTCGAAACCGGGCGGAAACAATTTTTTCCTTTAATATATTATCACCTGAAATTGTGTAAGAATATAATACTGGGTTCCTGTACAAAAAGTGCCCTTAGACGTTTAATTATGTACCCTCTGACCTTATACAAACACACTTGCTTGGATAAACCTTTACAAATCCCCTGACCAGTTTTAATTATCTCCTCATCCTCAAATGTCCTGTTCTTACATCATTGTAGACCCCCAGCACTTTCCTTTCTATAGAAAGCCTAACTTCATTAATTCAGTAAAAACACACATTATTTCCGATGGAATATTACCTAGTTACAAAATGAATTGACCATCTACTGACCAATGTGTACATTACATACTACCAAACTATTTCGTTGCTTACAAGATGATTATCCAATCATTGATGCTCCAACATGATAATTGACGGTAGAAATAGACCAAATTTAGTTGTTCTGGTTCCTTTTGGTTTTAAACGCATAAATTAGTCTATAATACAATAACTGAGGAATGTCCACGTTTAATCATACCCATAAGCCATTAACCGTGGCTTGTTTTGTATAAAAATGAATTATTATTATCCAAACATTTTGCAACGATACACTTGTTACTACAAACTACTGTTGATTAAAAAAAGGGCATGTGGAAAACATTTTTTCATTAGGTGAATTGTGGAATTGTAAGCTTCATTACAGTCAGGGAGGGCCACTTCCGTTGTTAACTGTTCATTTTTGGACAGTAGGTCTTAAATAATAACCTCCATACACTGCAGCCTAGCATTTTTCCTCATAATATCGGCGTTTAGCATTCACGCGCTGTCGGGTCAATTTTCTCTGGCGCTTCATGGTCTTTGTCGACTGCATTCGGTCGCCGTCGGCTCACCACCGCGTTGTGAGTTTGTTGAGTAGGCGCCAAGGAGGGTCATGCTGTTGCTTGCGGATCGCTTTCGGCCATTTGATGCATTGCATCTCTAATCCGAACTCCAACACCAACATTTTACATTTTACATTTTAAGCATTTAGCAGACGCTCTTATCCAGAGCGACTTACAAGATGTGCATTAATACATGGTAGGAACAATCATAGTTAGCGCACAGTGCAGGAATACAGCAATATACATCATTGCAGGCATCTGCGTACCATACCTGTAACACCGGGAAGGAAAAGGTTAGTGAATTTTTTTTTTAATTTTTGGAGTATAGTGTTGAACAAGTAAACAGTGGTGACACTTTAGCTAGATGGACAGAGTTCAGTGGTAGTGGAGTCTGAAGAGGTGGGTTTTGAGTCTTTTGCGGAAGATCGCAAGTGATTCCGCGGTCCTGACCGATTGCGGAAGGTCGTTCCACCAGCGAGGGATCAGGACAGAGAAGAGGCGAGACCGCGAGGAGCGGCTGCCAGGCGCCCGTAGGGAAGGGACCAACTCACCCGAACCTTCAGTTACGATGGTGAATTTTGCGCGTTTGACATTTAACCTGCCTTGCGCAGTGCATGACCGAACGGAGACACCTGACGAGGAGAAATAATATAGCTAACCAATCGAAAAGATAGGTTAATGACAAATAGTAGGCTATTGCGAAGGTCTAGAAACTGTGCTAACGAGATAACTAGCTAGTTAAAGGTTTATAGCAACGAACGCTTTCAACAAGATTTAAAAAAACTTGTAACCCTTTTTACCTCAGTTAAGTTTCTACGTTCACTTGTTGATACACCCATTAAGACAACGTTGGTAAGCTTGCATGTGGTTTAATAAGGTGAATATTCCTATTTTCTTTAGCTGTTATGTTTTGAGTGTCTGTTCGGTTTGTTTTTGTACTTTGTTTATTTATCATTCTTCAAGTCATGTTTCATTCACGTTCTGTTCCCTGTCTGTCATTGTTCCTGTTTGAGATCCACTCCTTGTCCTTGTCATTTGCACTTCGGGAAATTCTATGTTTCGGTTTTTCCGTCTTAGTTTCTAATCTCGTTTTACTTCCTTCTTACTTTCTATAACACTTTGTATATATTAGATGTATATAGTACTAACCTACTAATCTACTAACATTAGGGATTTAGATTAAGTTACTAACATTACTAATCACTAATTATCTCACGCTTCTATCTATCGTGATCTAATCTATCATTCTCTCTCTTGTTGTCCTATCCCTGTACACTTCTCACGTTCCGCTTCATTCGCATGCAGATTCTCTCTTTGCGTTCCTCCCCTTCGAACTGTGCACGTGTCTGCCTGCTCTTCCAGGTCGTATATTATCTATGTGTCTGTGTCATTCCCAGTCCGTGTCTTTCGTTTCTCCTCGTTATTCTATTAGCGAATCCCCTCGTTTTCACCTTGTGTTCCTGCCCTTCTCTCCTCCCAGCCACACCTGATTCCCATTGTGTTTCCCTTCCCTGCTTGTAGGCTATATAGTTCCGTGTTTATGTTCCTTCCGTCAGAACCTGATCGTCATTCCCTGAGCCGATTTCGTATAAGCCAGAAAGTGTAGTTGCCCGAAATGCATTAATCGTCTATGAGAACGGGCGACTGCGGGCGATTCAGCGATTCGGCGATTTGTGGGCGTGGCGGCGACACAGAAAAGTTGAAAATCCTGAACTTTCCGGCGATATCGCCTGGTAAGAGCCAATCAAATTCATGTGTTGCTGTTTTTACCTTCCACGCGGAACCAACACAACACCGAAATTTGGTTCCTATTTCCGACACTTAAACATGAATGAGGAGAAACTGATAACAGCGGTCTGCATTACCCCCATACTTTATTTAATTTTAAAAGCATAAATATTTATAGCTAGCTAAACTTATATGGCCTACATACATCTTATTTAATGTTTGTGTTGGTTAAAAGGCAATTTTTATCGCATGGGTACGTTTGGAAAACGTACCGAGACAAATTGCGAGCCGTTTCCAGCGCAAGTAAATGGCCGCAATTGTAAAAAGCCTTCTGAGTTTGAGTTTGCGGTTCATGATTGAAGGAAACAATACTGCTTGCAAAAATTTGTAATAAAGATTCCCAAAAGCACTGAACTATTTGTTTACCATGCCATTCAAGCGTGACAACACACGTGGGAAACGGCCACTGGGCGATTTCATCACCTAGTATCGCCCGCTGTTAGAACGCAGGGTCAGAAAGACCGTTTGGCTGCAGCCAGTCACTATGAACGGTAAGAGAAAGATTTAGGATTATGAATGCAAGTTCTCTGTTGTATGTTGCTGTTTTTTTAGCTAATCTCACAAATAAGGAGAACATGTTCGTATTCTATAGCTTGTTAACTAAACTTGTGCATCACCAAGGTATCTACCAAGCTAGCTGGTGAGAAAGGTAACGTTAGCTAGTTGACTAGCTACCTGGTTTGCACATTTTTGATGGTCTGTTATAAATATTATATTATTTGTTCACACGTTTAAGAGCGTCCACATCTTATCTAAATCAGTGGATTTCAATTTCAGGCCTGGGCACCCCCAGCGTACGTTTTCGTTCCAACCATAATGGCAGCCTCTGAATTGTAACTAGGTATTAATAAATCTTAATTGGATACTTAATTTCTATTAAAGCATGATTTATTCTATGACCACATATCGGAAATGGCTACGCATTTCATGAACAAGATATGTCCCATATTCACATCAAAGGATGCTCTCAAATTGACACAAGTGTGACACAAGTGTGCAAGTGCACAAGTGATTGTATACCGGTCATTACATTTAGCCAAAAGTTACATTTTACTCCAAAACAGGGTTTGTCACATGGCGTGTGACACGGTTCTTAAAAATCTGAATACAGAATCGATGAATGGCAAGTTTGTTACACCATGTGTCCTAATTTGTCAGTAAATTACCATGGCAATGGTTATGAGCATCACACAGTGCTCAGGTGTGTACTTACCTGGATTTGAGAGTTCCGTGCTGGCAGTGGAGCCGTAAGTACAGTCTGAGCGTGTGGAATCCCCCTGTGGACTCCAGCACTTTGCACACAGCACTGCGGGTCACTGACACAGTGAGCTTCTCCACAGATGATCGTTCCCATCGATCGTTCAAGAAGACCATCAATTGCAGCTCTGTCCATCAACTGTGATCCAATACAAAGACCTGAGGCCCTTTTTTTTCTGTATTTTATTTCTTCTTTTTTTCCCAATTTAGTGGCCAATCATACCCTCTTTTTCAGTGGTTCCCAACCATAAGAATTCAATGACAGAGCAATTGGCAACAAGCCAAACCTGGTGGATTCTAATATTATTTTTTCTTTAAACTTATTTTAACACAATGCAGGTTTGGCTCGTTGCCAATTGCTCTGTCATCACACAGTAGCTGTACACAGTGGGAGGTTGGGAACCACTGCTCTGTTTATTTCGATTTGCCCTCCCCACCCGAGTTTGCCACTGGTCTCTACGAGGCAAGCTAATTCTCTGAGGGCAGCGAACTCCGCTTCCTTAAAGACTGAATTCACCCACCCACGGACTCGAGCCGGCTCACCCTCCCCCTCCCTCTGGAGCAGACAGCCCAACGCCTCCCCCAACTGGGGCTGACGACCAGGGCCTGTCTGGCAGAGATGGGTTTTAAACCGCATTCCTGATAGGCAACTCGCACTCATATTGGACCAGCCAAGATGGGTGCGTTAGACCGTTGACCTCCTGTCTTGTTGGGCCCAGTGCAGGCAGCTCAGGGACAAGCTGTTGGGGGCAGTGGTGGTGTGCTTGGCGGATCTAAAAGAGGCACAGAAGTATTTATAATAGCCTGGGCTGCATGAACGCATAGTTATTAAGACACAACATTAACACTTACGGTTATAGCATGTTTCCGTAGTGTAGTGGTTATCACGTTCGCCTCACACGCGAAAGGTCCCCGGTTCGAAACCGGGCGGAAACAATTTTTTTTCTTTAATATATTATCACCTGAAATTGTGTAAGAATATAATACTGGGTTCCTGTAGGAAAAGTGGCCTTAGACATTTAATTATGTACCCTCTGACCTTATACAAACACACTTGCTTGGATAGACCTGCTTTACAATAAATCCCCTGATCAGTTTTAATGATCTCCTCCTCCTCAAATGTCCTGTTCTTACATCGGTGTAGACCCCCAGCACTTTCCATTCTATAGAAAGCCTAACTTCTTTAATTCAGTAATACACACATTATTTCCGATGGAATATTATCTAGTTACAAAATGAATTGAAGAGCGCCATCTACTGACCAATGTGTACATTACATACTACCAAACTAGTTTGTTGGTTATATCATTGACGCTCCAACATGATACTGTACAATGTTACAGAAATAGACCTAATTTAGTTCTGGTTCCTTTTGGCTTTAAACGCATAACTTGCTCTACAATACAATAACTGAGGAGTGTCCATGTTTTAATCATAGCCATAAGCCATTAACCATGTTTTATATATAAAAAATAACTAATTCTTTGAGCCTTGATCATGCTGAAATATTGTGTCCGATGTAATAGGTTTAATTTGAAGCACCTTTTTAGGAACTCACTAGAACATTACATTATTACATTACAGGCATTTGGCAGACGCTCTTATCCAGAGCGACGTAGAACAAAGTGTTAACCGTAGTCAAGAACAGTTTAGCTGAAAGCCACCCTAGTGAGAAGTACATTAAAACTAAATATTTTTTTTATAAAGGACATAATTTAAAAACAAAGCACAAAAGTCAGAGCAAAGAGGAGAATTAAACTAGAAAAAAGCAAGGCTGAGGAGGCGAGTCTTGAGTCTGGATTTAAAAATAGATGTGGATTCTATCAGACATTGCCGATTGAGGCAGGGAGGGCATTCCAAAGGCTAGGAGCAGCTGCACTAAAGGCTCTGTCCCCCACAGTGCGCAGCCTGGTATGGGGAGTGATGAGTCCAGTGTCAGAGGAGCATAACCTTCAAGAGGGGGTGTAGATGTGGAGGAGGTCCGAGAGGTATTTTGGGGCAAGGTAATGGAGAGAGACAGGTGAGGAGAAGAATTTTATGACATTTACATTTTAGGCATTTAGCAGACGGTCTTATCCAGAGCGACTTGAACAGTTTACATTTCTTTACATACAATCCATTTATACAGCTGGATATTTTACTGAAGCAATTCAGGTTAAGTACCTTGCTCAATGGTACACCAGCAGTGCTCCCACCTGGGAATTGAACCAGCAACCCTAACCATTACACTACACTGCCAGCCTATGAGACACAGGACCTGACCGGGAGCCAGTGGGGGTGATGTGCTGCCGGGGTTTCGTGCGTGTGAGAACCCTGGCCACAGAGTGCTATATAGTCCACAAAAATGTATTTGTATCTGGGTGGGCTCGAAGCACCAACCTTTTGGTTGAGAGTCGAACGCGTTAACCAATATAGCGCCACAGAGACATGGGTTTTGGTCAATAATTTGTATAACCTCTGGCAGTTTACCACTTACCTTTGTACCATTTCAGGTTATTCACTGGACTTGAACTGCCTAAAATGGGGGTGATCTGACCGGTAGTGTACTTACTGTCCAAAATGTATTTATTTTATCTTATCTAAAACAAAGAACGCACTGTACATCCAACTGCAACCTACGAACAATTACAGTCTGCAAACAGGAGCTGGAACAAAGGAACTGGCATAGTCCAGCTTTTATGATCTGGGCAATCAGGCAAGCAGGTGTTCACAGGTGGGCATCAAACAGCAATCAGTCAATTCAGCTCCACCTGGAGAATGTGTCCTACGTGAGACACATGTGCGTAACACTCAATATCACAAAACATTGAATTAATACAACCTTTTTTAACACTGTTTTAATACTTAATTTTACTTTTGCTTATTTTAACCAATATAAAGAAGTTGTAATACAGATGTGAAAACATTTGGCTATAATAATGGAACAATACAAATACAAGGATAAATATACTGTCACTTAAATAAATAAGATGTTCAGATGTTCAGCTGAATGACCACCCTGTAACATACTCCTTTTTGATGGATGAAACTAAGCAAGGCTGGGTTAAGTAATTACTTTGATGGGAGACCTCCTGCTTAAATAAAGTTGCTGCTGGAAGTGATTTTGTTGCTCTAGTAGGGAGCTGTCATCTGTCTGCTAAGAGATGACACTGCACTGCAGACATTGAGACATTAAACTGACATTAAATTCTGATTCACTGTGGTCATTAAAGATCTCCTGCCACTTATCGCAAAGAGCAGTGGGTTACCCAGTATTCTGACCAATCTGTTTTTCGCTTTTATTTTATTTTTAAAATGTTCTGCTTTTATGCTCTTTTCTCCCAATTTGGAATGCCCAATCAAATTGTTAAACTGCACTTGCTGCAACCCTTGCTGTCAATCCAAGAGAGTGCAGATAGGCACGGGCTCTCCTCCGAAACACCTGATGCCAGCCGCCACTTATTTTTACACCACAGTCCACAAGTTGAACTTGCACAGACCTGAGTTGGAGGAAGACACTTCGTGTGCCACCTTATACAGAGAGTACCATGGGCACCTCATTGACCAGCAGGGGTCTCTGGTGAGCAACGAGATAATCCAGTGACTGAATCCCTCCCTCCCTCCCTGGGCAACACTACCACCAATTATGTGTCGCCCCTGGCCACTGGTGCTGGCTACAGTCGGCCTTGTCATGGTCTGGTATCGAATCAATACACTAGAATAGTGCCGTAACAGGATGAGCCACTTGACAACTTTTTAATTTCATCCATCTAGCAAAAACAATTAGGATACCTTCCACTCTTTTGTCTCTGGATGCTGAGAGGGCCTTTGACAGAGAAAACTGCCCTTTTCTTTTCAAGACCGTTCAACACTTTGGATTTGGCAATAACTTCATTAAATTGATATAAATACTTTATTCATCCCCTACGGCCTCAATTATTACAAACAATATTATATCCAAATTAGCTAAGGGAACATGCCAAGGATGCCCTCTATTGCCAGCGCTTCTGTATTAAGTCTTTCATGAACTGTATTTCTGCTCAGGTAGTGTATTGCTTAATTTTTCCTTGTTCTCTCAATTACGTAGGGAAGACACTACAACCGCTATGTCTAAGAATTTCTCAACATAAGAGCACAATCAGATGAAAACACCTTAATTATCCAGTAGGTGCCTAATTTGTAGCTCACCATCCAGTCTCCTCCCTTGATTGTCTCAAAACAAAAGGACCTAAATGATGAATTCCAATTGAAACCAGTTTTGTAAATACAATGACATAATGTGTTTCTTGTCCTTTTTGTTTTGGTTTGTTTATATGTTGCAGATTTTCTTCATCAAGCCAATGGCATTATTGACATTAATATTCTTATGTAACAAATTGGGCCAATTACCTTTGGGCCCTTCATCTACCCTTGTTCTAATGCCACTCATACCTTTGTAGTCTACATATTGTCACCTTCTTAAAATAATCATTTTTTTTGGAAAATTATTTTTTTGCCTAAGTCATCTCTTCATGATGCTGGCCACCTCTGGTCAAATTGCCTACATCCTTAATTGAAAAGATCATGCTGTTCCTACCCTGGTAGTATAATGGCCTACGTCAAGAGTGTGACTTAGGCCCTTTTATTTTTTGAGGCAATTTTACAAGCTTTCAAGATGGCGGCTGCTTGCCTAAGTCACTTACTCCAGAAGTAATTTGGCCTAAATCAGGTTTAAAATTAACTAAGTCACAACGGCATGCTCGTAAATTGGCCTAAGTAATCTAATCCTCTTTATGTTACATAATTGACAGACAGCGTTATTTGTATGTCAATAGTCATATATTGTAATAACCTTTTTGTGTGAAATGATTAATAAATATCATATATTCTATATTTGGTTCAGTTTATTCTGTTTTTTGAAAAACTTGAAAATATGACTTAGGCCATTATTTTAAGAAAGTGACGATATATACCTGTGTGTGAGTAATTCTGTTACTTGGTCTTGAAAAAGGACATTTTAGGCTGAAACGTTAACACCTCTGCCCAAACCTTTGTTTGGTTTGCAAGCACAAATTGTCTGCTGAGAGAAATTGAACTTAGTGAAGGTAGTCTTTTCTGGTTCCCAGGTAGTGTCTCATTTGCACAGAAAAAAAGTTAAAATGATTTTTCACACACATCTTAACATTTTTTTAAAAGCTTAAATTATGCAAGACACATACAGTGCCTTGCATAAGTACTCAGACCCTTGTAAAGTTTTCAAATGTTGCTGAATTACAAATGATATGTTCACATTTTTTTCCATTTAATCTTTTTTATTCAAAACTCACATGCTCAAATTGAATTTTTATAAAGAAGTAATTGGTTATTTCAGCAAATATTTAAAATAAAATAAAAAACGTAAATATGCTGCTTGCATACAAGTATTCAGACCCCTCATATTAATATTTGGTGGAGGCACCTTTTGCTGCAATAACAGCTTTGTCTTTTGGGGTAAGATTCTACCAACTTTGCACACGTGGTTGGAGGTGATTTTCACCCGTTCTGAGCAGAATTGCTCCAGCTCTCTCAGGTTCCTTGGATATTGCTTATGGACAGCAATTTTCAAGTTGTGCCACAGATTCACAATGGGGTTCAGGTCAGGACTTTGATTGGGCCACTCAAGGACATTCACCTTTTTATTCTTGAGCCACTACAATGTAGCTTTGGCTACTCTGTAGCTATTTTAGAATAATTGTTGGCCTCACAGTGGCTTCCCTCACAAGTCTCCTCGTTTGGTTGCTGAGTTTGGAGGGACGGCCTTTGGTATATTGATAACCCTGGATTCCTGAGAAAGCTCTTTGGTCTTCATTTTGTGTCTTTCCTTCAAATTCACTACCCGACCAATGATCCTCACAAAGACAGGTGTTTTTAATCCTGAAATCATGACAGTCACTGTCATGGCACACAGACAGAGGTCAATCAACTCATTGTGTGGCTCCTTAAGGTAATGTTTTACACCTACATTAGCTTACAGCTACCAGAGCACAGGGTTTGAATACTTTTACAATGAACATTTTTCAATTTTTATTTAATTTTATATATCCATATACTTCATCTTTTTTTCTTTTTTACAAATGTGTATAATAGGTTGTATTTATAACAGATATTAGTTCCTAAATGAAACTGTCAAAAATACAAGCTTGAAAGCAACAAAATGTGAAAATTGTGTGAAACTATATACTGTATGCACTGTATATACATGCCCTATGTCTATATGCCCCATTACACCAAAGCACTTTCCACCGCACAGTACGGTGCGGTATGGCACAGTAACCAATCCGTGATCCCACGTTTTGTCACTTTTTCCACTGCCAAGCGAACTGTACCAAACCTAAGTACCCATGCTGAATTTAGCTAATGCTCTTTTTAGGTACTAGCGAGCCGAACGGACCGAAGGGTGGAGCTGGCAATACTGCAGACCATTGGTCAAGCACAATCGTCACAGAATCATCACGCTAAATCTCAGACCGGCTCAGACACAACCACCATGTTTTTTTTTTTAGCTTCACTTTGATTATTGATATTATTCGAAGAGTATTATATAGAATTTGGCATTATTGTCAGGTTTGCTTGATTCTACGAGTAGGTTTGTGTTACGAAAACTGAAATAAACATATTTTCTTTGAAAGGACAAAGTATAGTATTGTTATTTTCATGAACACAATTAGAATATACATTTTCATAGTACAACATTTTTATTCGAGACATAAATAGATTTAGAAAGAAAGAATAGAATTTTAGGAAGATATAGGAATCCCTTCAATGCATTCCGATGCTTGAGCTAAGCCCAGGCTTTTGAAACAAAGGATCTGAACTGGACAGTGTTTGAACAATCTTGCGCCTCCATAAATCGACACTGGCATTGAATGGTTTTGAATAGTTACGGATTTGGACGGTTACCATGCCATATCGTACCATACTGTACGGAAGAAAAGCGACATTGGTGTCTGGGAAGGCACTTTGATCAGAAATGCAAATACTGGTACAATGGTACAGCAAAATGTGAGAAATGCTACATTGGTCTAATCTCCATAGACAAAGTGTGCTTTAGGAATTAAACCGGCACTCATTTATGATGCACTGGCATGTCTGTCTCCTTTACACAGTAAAAAGGTAAAATCATTTTTCACACACAAATCCTTTTTTTTTTGTGCAAGAAGCATCAAACCATTGATCAGTGAAACCCAGTTCATTACCCAAGGCTGCACAGTCCTCTCCATGTGGATCCACTCCCCCAGTCCAGTTATCCGGCTCATGCTGCTCATAATTTCTTCTATGCCAGAACCTTAATAGGCAGAAGAAAAACGTGGTTATCTGATTACTTTGTAGTTGATTCATTTTTTGACATCAGTTAATTAATCTAAAGACTTATCTGATGAACAATCAATTCACTCTCCTTCCTGAAACAGTGTTTCCTTTGACCAGACCACAACAAACCCTTTCAGAAAAAGAGTTGAGTGAGTTGAGTTAGGTTTTTGCTTCAATAATTCAATTGAAGCAACAACAAAAAAGCTCATCAATCTATAGGTTTAGCTTTCAATTAAGTAAATCACAATATGCTGCCAGTGAATGATGAGGATCTACCCCAAACTGCCCCCTCCACAGGAAATGACATCACTTAAGATGGAGTTTAGTGTGATGTCATTTCTATGTGTGATGTAGTTTCTATTCTACAGTCCTGTTACGTAGTACAGAACAGTGACCTACCTACCAATGACAGTACTTTATCCACTGTATTTTGGGCGGGACAGAACATTGTTTTGTCTTAGCTGTTAGCTTGGACCACCATATCGTCACCTTCTTAAAATAATGGCCTAAGTCATATTTTCAAGTTTTTCAAAAAACAGAATAAACTGAACCAAATATAGAATATATGATATTTATTAATCATTTCACAAAAAAGGTTATGACAATATATGACTATTGACATACAAATAACGCTGTCTGTCAATTATGTAACATAAGAGGATTAGATAACTTTTTTTTAAACCTGACTTAGGCCAAATTACTTCTGGAGTAAGTGACTTAGGCAAGCAGCCGCCATCTTGAAAGCTTGTAAAATTGCCTCAAAAAATAAAACGGCTTAAGTCACACTCTTGACGTAGGCCATTATACTACCGGGGTAGGAACAGCATGATCTTTTCAATTAAGGATGTAGGCAATTTTACCAGAGGTGGCCAGCATCATGAAGAGATGACTTAGGCAAAAAAAAGCATTTTCCTCAAAAAATGACTTAGGCCATTATTTTAAGAAGGTGACGATATGAGCTGGCGGTGTACTCTGAGGGGGGGTATATAGCTAAAATGCCATAATTCTGTTTTGTCACCATATAATGTTTGGAATCTAAAATGTATTTGAAGGTATACTACGTGATTTGATGTCACTGCATGAGAGATAACGTTAGTAAACACATAACATTGGAAGTGCCTGTAGTTCTTTGGCCCATAGTCTCACCTTGCCAGTTGACCGTTCATAATTGATAGCGACAAATATCAAGTTATTTTTATAGAAAGGAAATTAATGTGTAAGTATATCTGACATTTCATTCTAGGTTTCCTATACTGTTATTTAGGCATTCACTAATTTTCAGACTCATACAATCTACTATAGCAAGACCTGATCAGCCAGGGGAAGTGTGCGCATCTGCCACTGTTCGGTCGAGATGGTCTTGTTATAGGTGATAGCTATCCTAGAAAACGCTAACCAGCCTTGCTCACCTGTCAAGGAGGAAAGATGTCACCTCGGCATCGGTCCTAATAAGCTGAGCCGTTTTCAGTTCTTGTCATTTCAAAAACACCTATCCAATGTTTATATGTTTTCTATATCTGTCTAAGTACCTTTTGTGACCGATGCTTTGTTTTTTTTGTGGGTTTTTTTAGGTTCCATAGCTAGTATAATATATATTTTTTCTTCTTCTTCAAACATAAACTATGCAGTTTACAGCAACAACTAGCACCTGAGGCCAGTGTGGCTGGCTGGATTGCAGTCTGTATGTGTTCCAGCACGTTTGTTTAGGAAGTCTGCTGTCATCTTACATCATCATTTTATGTAATGCAAAATAAATCACAGAATAACACTCTCTGGCTGCTTAACAAACTACAGAGCAGCTCCAGAGCGACTGATGTGTTGCTGCCTTTGCCTGAATGGCTGTACGAGTGTAAGGAAGTTCTTACGATATTCCTGTCTCCGTGAGATGCCTGTTGTCCACCCAGTGCCACTCTCCCTCAGTTCCCAGGTCACTGAGTCCAATCCAGTGTGTCTCTGTAATACTGTCCTTCAAAAATGTCTGATGAAGACAGGATAAATGGAAAAAAAAAAAAAAAAAGTAAATAGAAAACCTTTCATACAAAAGGTGCATTAAAGAGTTTGATTAGGAATGACTGTACACTACATTTGAAACATTAGGTTCTACTCCGACCTAGGTTTTTGCCCGGTTTTTATTCCAATTTCACAGTTCAGATCCAATTATTGTACATGTCACACTGGCCTAGGTAGGTGCAACCTCTTACTGGGTCACAATATATACTTTCCTTTTTCTGTAGTTTAGTGGGGACAGGTGTTGGAAATTAGCCATTGGCTATAAACACTTAATGCAATGCATTTGATGCATATTTTTAACATTGTAACTGCTTTATGCCATGATCCTAACAAATTAACAAATCAAATAAAACATGTGGTGGGACATGATTGGTCATTATTTCCTTGAGTGGATGCAGATCTGTGACCTGGCTTTACCTGCTCCTCTTCACTCTCGATAATGACCAGATGAGCTCCCTTTGAGACGCACTCATCACGACTTTGAATCCAGTTCTTTTTCTCAGTGGAGAAGTAGTAGCTCTGCCCCTGGTGGTTTCTCCAGGCAGTACTGCACTCTCTGTAGACTTGTTACACAGAGACATAGGGTCAGAGTTTTGGTCTTACTGTACCTTTACCATCATGACCTTTTTGGTCATACTGTACCTTTTGGATGTGTGTATGATTTAATTTCCCCCAATTTCTGTGAATGTTTCCCATAACACGCCCTAAGAATCCACAGGTCACTACACACAGACCATTAAAAATTCTGCAGTTTCTCAAATGTATGGTGCTATAGAAGTTGTTCCATTTAGATTATAAGGCCTCAGATTTACACCAGGTGCCTAGCTTGAGAGGATGTGCCTCTGAATCTGACTCACCTACGGCGACAGAGAGGTTCTTGATCTGGGCCTCCAGGGAATCTGACATATTGCTTTTGTCAACATCTGCTGAAGGAAATCCAATGGGTTTACAAAATGAGAGAACTGTGGATGTCATCTTGTTTTTCCCCTAATGCTCCTCCAATACTCTGTGTTGTCTTTGCTTGTCTGATTGACCTTGAGTATAATAGTATGTGCTGTATCTCAGTGTAATTGTTTTAAAGTGTGTGTAATGGGTTAGTGTAACAATAGGTATCTACATAGTACATTACATATTTCATATAATAGTAGATCTCTGTGTAATTGTTCAGTGGAACAATAGATGTTAGTGTGTAACTTCAGTATGACAGTAGATATCAGTGTGTAATGTCTCAGTGTAACAGTAGATATCAGTGTGTAATGATTCAGTTTAACAGTATGATATTGGTGTGTTAGTGCTCAGTGTAACGGTAGATATCAGTGTGTAATGACTGTGTCACAGTAGATATCTGTGTATTATGACTCAGTGTCACAGTAGATATCAGTGTGTTATGACTCAGTGTCACAGTAGATATCAGTGTGTAATGGCTCAGGGCAGGTTCTTCCCTGGAGGATGGTGGAGTAGACCCACTCACACTGGACTCCCAGAGCAGTGAGGCCACACAGCAAGGCGAGGCAGAGTACAGCAAGCAGGACCTGGGTCCATCTGTGGGGGGCAGTGACACTCTTTGCCCTGTGCCAAAGAGAGGAGTCTGTGCACACACAACCAATAGGAGGCCTGGGTCAGTCTAAACACATCAACCTCATCGGTAAAAATCTTCTGTTAACAGGACTTTGGTCTGAACTGAATAAACAAGATATAGAACAAATGGCTGCAGCATAAATCACTTGAGAACTTGATTTATACTGAAATTGCTTTATTAATACATATGAACAACAAACCATAAAAATGAACATTTTGAATTTGGCCCCTGCTTTTAACCAAGGCATAATTTTTTGTGTTTCTGCTTATGTAATTTATGACATAATTTAAAAAAATGTTTATCGTAAATCATGAGGCTAAACAGATTTGTGGTTAAATTGAATTATGGAGAAATTTTAACATTTAACTTTGATACCAACATTTGAGACATGTTTATTAAATATTTACATTTTACAATCAAATGTCATACAGTTAAATACTCATGTAATGGTATGAGCCATAGCTACATGTTAGTTCTGTTAAATATTTCTTATTTAACCCAAATTAAAAGGTCTAATAAATATTAATTTATTTACTTAATCTTTTTAATACCAGACTTTATTTATTCACGAAATGTTTTTCATAATCTAGGAGTTTGTAAGTAACCTGTTCAGTTTTTACACAAAATACATTATACAAAATGTTCAGAGAGTTTTAAGATCATATAGGCCTATTTTCTGCTAAATATTTTTTTACGCCAGATTTACAATTGAACTCTTAAGTATTTTTATAAGTATATATGATGTCCTCTTTTAAAGTATGTATTGTACAAACTCAAAATATCTTATATCTCAAGACACGTAAACAGTGACAGTATCAGTGTTCATTCCAATATTCCCGGAACATGACATATCCAGTTGAATTGTCTAATATGCAACTAAACATGACTAATACTGACTTTACTATTATATGTAATTTATGTAAAATGGTGTGATTACAGAAAGACGATAAACTTCACGTATTTAACTAAATAACTTTAAAATTACTGCTGAATACAAAAATCATGAGGAAAAACCTCACGGATATCCCACTTTTAGGGTGTAAATATGATGATTTAACTTGACTCAATGAACAACATCTTAGGCTGTACCACAGGAATGTTGCATTTGCAGTTGTGCATGCCATTTTTAAAAACTTGGAACACACAGAAAAGGAAGACACATCACCATTGGAGAAAAAATCCTCTGTCTCTTGGTCCAGATTAGAGAAAGCAATTTCTGTATTTCTGTTGATCCTGGCCTCCATCTTACACTCTAGACAACAGAGCAGTGAGGGATTACAGAATCAGAGTGTGTGGAGAATCTTTCTTACAACAGCATTTAGAAACAGGCTGATAGCCCAGAAACTTTCATAACCATACCGGGAGAAGCATGTTTACCCTCTTGATAATGGTTAACTTTCATTTGAAACACCAATGGTGATCAACATGAGGTAACCACAGACCACTGGCCAGTGCTGTAGGCTCCTAAAAAGGAAGGATTGAATGTGGAACTGCATGTTTAATAACCTCACCTAATGAAGTTTGCTCGTACTAGCTATATTTCACAAACAACATTCTGTGGTTTGTACAAGCTAGCTAAGGCGCCACAGGCATAATATGCAGGTTATTGTGCAGTACAGCTAATGGCTAAAAGGTTCTTGCCATTTCTGATTGAGAATGGTATATATATCATACATGTACTGCTGTGAAGATCATGATGATAAGCACATGAGCTGCAGAGGCTAGGACACTGGCCACTGTAAACAAATGGTTACAGGTTTGAGTCCTGAGTAGGTAAACTGGTTTTCCACCCTTAGTCAAAGTAGCCTCACTTACAGACACATCTTCCTCAGTGAGCCTTTATAAACAAGCTTCACCCCTGCATTCATTCTTGAGCCCCAACATCACAGTCACAATTCCCCCCTATACGTAGAGTCGTTTGAGTAGGCGGAAGCAAGAAAAATCCCACACAGGGCAGTAGTACCGTTGTGTATGTTCTCTAAGTATAATAATTATTAGTAAGCTTGTCCTCCTTGTTTGCTTGCTCATCGTCACTAGACGGGGCTGTTTAGACATTTCCCATGAGTTTGTTAAGCAAATAAAAAGGTTTTAACTTTAAACATTAAAAAAGGCAACACACAGACAAACATTTATTTCATGTGTGCGTCTATAGCCTATATATATAAATATCTAACTCCATAAAATCTGCATACAAAATGATTGATATTGATACAAACACTTTCAACCATATGTTTACGAAAAACGAAACAAGCACGAGTCCAAAGCAATCCCAGGTGAAAAAGTAGTATACTTTAGTGTATTAGAAATATAACTTAAGTATACAAAAGATATTTCAAGTACACTTTTACTTTTTGTGCTTAATTTCAAGTATATTTAAGTGTACTTAAGTAGTCCTTTAGTAGTACTTGAGTACTACTTGAATACACTTAAAGTGTAATTAGTATGCTTTTTTGGAACCACTTTTAACACACTTTAAGTGTATAATATTTTTTTACCTGGGATGCCATTCATGTTAACATTACCTACGTTCGCTTGTGTAACTTGCGTGTGTAGCCTGTGGGACCTCCCAGCCAGCGTCAGTTCACAGCCGCAGCCTATGCCACTGATTACTATGAGTATAGAGTGAGTAGCCGTGCGGGGCGGTGATTGAGTGTCAGATGCACCTGCCGTCACGCTCGGCTGGGGAAAGAACTGCGGGTATGCAAACATTTCGGAATATTGCGATTTTGTAACGTTTATGGATTTTATAGTTGTGCATTTTAAACTTGCATGGTACTGCTGTGTGTGTGTATATAGTATTAAAGTAATGGGAGATTGTATTTGGTTGTGTAGGCTGTTTGGCAACGGCTGTGAGCTGGGAGCTGCTGGTGGTATGTTCAGTGGACCATAGTAGCAGGTATGCGCACGGCATGGCAATATAGTAATCCTGACATTTCATGAGTATATAGTGTTGAAACTGATATTTTACACTGAACTTTACAGATTGCCAAGGCGCTGCCGCTGCCCTTACTGTTAATTGTCCCTTAGTTTTGTTATGCTTTTGTTTGTTTCTTTTGTTTTTGATTTATTGTAGTTTGTGTCTGGCTGCTTCCCATATGAGTGCCCTATATGACCATTAAAAGACTGGTATTCATTTACATGACATCAACAGCCTGTTTAACTTGATGTAGCCTGTTTGACCTGATGTGAGGCAACTGGGTTTTGGGCCCTGCTATATTTTATTATTACTCTATCTAATGCTCTCCTACAACCATTTTGTAATAAAGATCAGTACCAATGTACTATGATTTTATACACTGTGTTTGTCATTCATTTGACACCCTGATTGGGGAAACCTTAAGTGTTTACTATTGATTGAGTTCCCTTTAACTCAGCCAAACTAAAGGGTGGCGTAGTCTATTATGCATTGTGTTACATTTGGCGTAGCCGGCAGGATAATGCTTTACTGGTGTGGAGAGCAATAGAATTGGGAAGTGGTCAGATTTAGTTTTTTTGTTATAAATTGTTTGGTGTAAAAGGACAGTAGGGGGCAGCGGTGGGCTACCACCTCAGCCAGCAGGAGGATCTAGGTGGCCTTTCAAATCTCTTCTGCTGAAGAGTATCCACAGGCTTGGGAAATGGAGGAGCGCATTCAGGAGTTGGAGATCCAGCTGAAGTATCTCCAGGAGGTGCAGGCAGGCAGTGCACAGGGCAATGCAGAACTATCTGAGGACGGTCCGGTACCTAACACTGTGGCTCTAGAAAGGGAGCGGGTTGTATACCTTCAGCAGGACCGTAAGTGCCACAAGTTTTATGGCAATTTGGATAGTGCTGATTCCCTGCCTATTGAAGAGTGGATAGAAGAGGTTGAAAATCATGTCCAAACTAAACGGTTATCTGGAAAAGAAAAGGCCCTCTTTGTGTTTAACCAGTTAGATGGGGAGGCACGTATTGAGATCAAATTTCAATCCTCTGTAGTGCGTGACGATGCTGATGAGATTTTTAATGTTTTAAGAGAATTGTATGGTTCCTCCCATTCGCACATTTCTTTGCAAAGAAAGTTTTTAACCGTAAACAACATGAGGGGAGTCTCTTTTGGAGTATTCACATGCCTTAATGATTCTCATGGACCAAGTAAAAAAGAGTAATGTGAATGCAGTTTCTAACCCCCATGTGATACTTAGGGACCAATTTTGTGAAGGGGTTCGGGACCGCTTATTGAGCCGAGAACTAAAGGGGTTGGTACGTCAACATGTAGGCTGGTCATTGCTTGATGTTCGTAAAGAGGCCATGCGGTGGGTAACCGAGGGTGACAGTCCCTCGTTTAAATCCAGGCTTAAACAACTACCTGTGTCTAGTGAAGCCAAAGTTGGGGTGGTATGTGAAACAGCAAGTGGGGAACACTCAGAGTTTTCAGAGCTTAAAGCATTGATTGCTGCACAACAAAGTCAGCTAGACACAATAACGAAAGCGTTAGTGTCACCCAGGACCATGTCTAATGTTGGCAGATCAACTAGCCAGGCCCCTCGATTTAGAAGAACTGCAGATGGTAAACCTATTTGTATAAGGTGTAATGCTCCAGGCCATATTGCTCGTTATTGTCCGGCTACTGTCCCTGCACCTAGGCCAACCGAACAGTCGGGAAACTAGAGCCCCCCAGTGTGCAGAGCCACACATTGGGAGATGGGCTCCTGGGTTCTCTTTCAAGTAACATGCCAAATGTAAGTAAACTTAAACGCCTTATTGGTACATGTCATAATATGGAGGTTTCCATGGGAGGGGTTTCAGTCCAATCATTAATTGATACTGGGTCTATGGTGACAACCATTACAGAGAGTTATTTTAATGCACATTTTGCACCACTGAGAGACAGTGGCCTTCAAAACTGTGAATGGTTGGGTCTTAAAGCTGCTAATGGATTAGAGATCCCTTACCTAGGATATGTGGAGCTTGATGTCATAATCTTGGGTACATGCATGCCGGGTATGGGTATTTTGGTTGTTAAAGACCCACTGGATTTGCAAATGAGCGATAAAAAGAGAATTACCCCTGGGGTCTTGGGAATGAATGTACTTAATGAGTATTATTATGCATTGTTTGCACAGTATGGTCCTAGTCTGTTCCAAGCCCCACAAGTGCAATCGGCGGCCCCAGCTCTGCGACAAGCCCTCCGACACTGCCAGAGCATGGAGGCAGTGGTGAACTCGGCCGAAGCTCATAATATCAAAGTTCAGGGTAAGGTCCCCTTCTGTGTCCCAGCTGGTAGTATAGCATGGGTTCCTGTTACTTGCCCCAAAATTCCCTCACAAGAACGGGTAGAATTTCTGCTCGAAGCTCTTGAGCCTGATAGGGGTTGCCTTCCGGATGGATTGCTCATTTCTCCATCCTTGGTGACGGCTGATAGGGGGTTGGTTTATGTTCCCATCACTAATGTAGGGGTCTCTGATGTGTGGTTGATCCCTCGGCGAGTAGTCGGCACTGTACAGACAGTTAAACTATTAAGTAGCCCCGCTTCACATGTAGAGTTTGCTGTTAATGCCCTTACTCGGGAGTGCACAGCATACATCTCCTCTCAGGAAGTATGTCAGGCTGAAGATGGTGATTATGAGAGTACTTTATTTGTGGGTCTTAGCACCACAGAGAATGCACAGGCAAGCTCTCTTTTGAAAGATTACTCTACTCTCTTTGCTAAAAATGACACTGATGTTGGTTGCACTAACTTGATAACCCATGAAATTCCCTTATTAGACAATGCTCCCATGCGCCAACCCTACCGTCGCATTCCTCCCTCTCAATATGAAGTGGTTAGGGCCCATATTAAACAGCTGTTAGATGCACAGATAATCAGGGAAAGTAGCAGCCCCTACTCATCTCCTATTGTACTGGTGCAGAAGAAAGGAGGAGGGATCAGGATGTGTGTCGATTATCGGCAACTAAACGCGAAGACACGCAAAGATGCCTTTCCTCTTCCCAGGATTGAGGAATCCTTGGATGCTCTCACTGGAGCTAAATGGTTTTCAACATTGGATTTAGCCAGTGGGTATAGTCAGGTAGCCGTAGCTGAGCAAGACCGGCCCAAGACGGCGTTCTGTACTCCCTTTGGCTTATATGAGTTTAATCGCATGCCCTTTGGGCTGTGCAATGCGCCTGGTACGTTCCAAAGACTGATGGAGCGCATGTTTGGAGATTGCCGCTATCAATCAGTTTTGCTATATCTTGACGATGTGGTAGTCTTTTCCTCCTCAGTTCAACAACATCTCCAACGGCTGAAGGAAGTATTCTCCCGACTGAAACAGCAAGGGTTAAAGATAAAGCGCTCCAAGTGTCATTTTTTCCAGAAAGAAGTGAAGTACCTTGGCCACATAGTCTCTTCCCAGGGTGTCGGCACTGATCCAGAGAAGGTGGCTGCTGTAAGGGAATGGAGACGTCCGGAGCACCTTGCTGATCTCCGTTCCTTCCTGGGTTTCGCCAGTTATTATCGCCGGTTTGTGAGGGGATTCGCAAAAATGGCCGCGCCCCTGCATAGCCTGGTGGCACAACTGAGCCCCCCAGGGAAAAAGGGTAAGACAAAAAAAATTCCACTGTCATCGGCATGGGACCAGAACTGCGAAGAGGGTTTCTACCAGCTCAGAGAATCATTAATCTCAGCCCCTGTTCTGGCCTATGCTGATTTTAAAAAACCATTCATTCTTGAAATAGACGCCAGCCATTTGGGACTGGGGGCAATATTGTCCCAAGAACAAGGGGGAAGGGTCAGGCCAATAGCCTTTGCCAGCCGAGGTCTCAGACGGTCTGAAAGGAATATGGAAAATTATAGTTCAATGAAGCTTGAATTTGTGGGGCTAAAGTGGGCAGTGACGGAGAAATTTAGGGAGTACTTGTTGGGATCTCAATGCACTGTCTTTACAGATAACAACCCTTTGTGCCATTTAGACACAGCAAAGCTAGGTGCAATGGAACAGCGCTGGGCTTCACAGTTGGCTGTCTTTAACCTTGAGTATAAGTATCGCCCTGGGTCTAGGAATGGAAATGCAGATTCTCTATCCCGCCAGTATGCTGTGCCAAGTGAGCCGGAGGACGAGCCATCCAGTGGGGAGGAAGATCCGGTGAGGTTCTTTAAGGTCTGTTCAGAGGAAGTGAATGTTCTTCCTGGCTGTTCGCAGGCGGACCTGATTGTTTTGCAGAAAAAGGATCCAGTGATTGGACCATTTCTGAAGTTTTGGCAGAGACAGAAGCTCCCTGGCCCAACAGAGAGGGAAGGCTTGGGCGAAGGCACTAAAGAGCTGACCCGACAGTGGGGCCGGTTGGAAGAGAAGGATTCTGTCCTGTATCGACGGACGTTTTCCCCGGATGGAGGTAAACACAGTTATCAGTTACTGCTTCCACAGTGCCTCCAGAAGAATGTGCTCTCGCATCTTCATGATGATCATGGACACCAAGGTGTAGAGCGGACTTTGCAGCTCATACGATCACGCTGCTACTGGCCAAAGATGTCCGGGGATGTAGAGAAGTGGTGCCGGGAGTGTGAAAGGTGCATCCTTGCCAAAGCAGTCTTGCCTAAGGTAAAACCATTCATGGGAAGTTTGCAAGCTTCACGTCCACATGAGATTTTAGCAATTGACTTTACAGTGCTTGAGCCGGCTAGTGATGGGAGGGAGAATGTTCTCATTTTAACAGATGTCTTTTCCAAGTATACTCTGGCCATCCCCACAAAGGATCAGCGGGCCAGCACTGTTGCAGATGTACTGGTGCAGCAATGGTTCCACCGTTTCGGCCCCCCTGTTCGTTTGCATTCAGATCAAGGACGGAATTTTGAAAGCAACCTGATTAAACAGCTGTGTAAAACGTATAAAATCAAGAAAAGTCGCACTACCCCCTACCATCCGCAAGGTAATGGACAATGTGAACGTTTTAATCGTACCTTGCATGACTTGCTACGAACCTTGCCCCCAGATCAGAAGAGGCGCTGGCCGCGTCACCTCTCTCAAGTAACCTATGCCTACAATACTACAGTCCATCAGTCCACTGGTAAGAGCCCTTATTTCCTGATGTTTGGGCAAGAACCCCGCCTACCTGTTGACTTCTTGTTAGGTATAGGTGGTGAGGAGTCGACAGACGACACCATAGATGAATGGGTGCAAGGGCACCGTGAATCCCTGGAGATGGCGTATGACCAGGTGCAGCAGCGCCTGCGGCGAGGAGGAGGCAGCGTGACCAGAGGTATAAGAGTCAAGTGCATGACCCAGGGCTGAAAGAAGGCCAACTGGTCTATACCAGAAATCATTCTGTGAAGGGGCGAAACAAGATTCAGGACACCTGGGACTCCACTCCATATAGGGTGGTGCAACAGCCAGACCATCAGGGGGCGGTGTATTCCGTCATTCCGGCCAGCCAGGATGGGCCGGTACGTCGGGTGCATCGGACGGAGCTGAGGAGGGTGCCAGGTGAGGAGGGGATCCAAGATCGACAGGCCGCAAACCATGACAGTGAAGGGGAGCTGGTGGAGGATGAGGATGATCCACCATATTCAGAGCTGCTGCTTCTGGAAACGGATGGAAGTGGAGCTGAGGGCCCCAGTGGGGTAGGAGTGGATGCCCCAGAAGTGGAGGAAGTCTCGGATTCCATGGAGGAAACAGAGGAATGTGAGTCCCCTGGAAATGGGGGGCTTCGAAGATCTTCAAGGAGGACTGCTGGGCAGCATAGTAACCCACACCATCTACCCCAGCCCATAAGGACTTAAGAGCCACCAGTACAGGATATGAGTTAGGTGGTGAGCTATTAATAATTACATTTAAGTACAGTGGTTTTAAATGGGATTTTTTTCTTTTTCAGTCCATCGTCGGGTCGCCGATGCACTTGGAGGAGGTGGAATGTAGCCTGTGGGACCTCCCAGCCAGCGTCAGTTCACAGCCGCAGCCTATGCCACTGATTACTATGAGTATAGAGTGAGTAGCCGTGCGGGGCGGTGATTGAGTGTCAGATGCACCTGCCGTCACGCTCGGCTGGGGAAAGAACTGCGGGTATGCAAACATTTCGGAATATTGCGATTTTGTAACGTTTATGGATTTTATAGTTGTGCATTTTAAACTTGCATGGTACTGCTGTGTGTGTGTATATAGTATTAAAGTAATGGGAGATTGTATTTGGTTGTGTAGGCTGTTTGGCAACGGCTGTGAGCTGGGAGCTGCTGGTGGTATGTTCAGTGGACCATAGTAGCAGGTATGCGCACGGCATGGCAATATAGTAATCCTGACATTTCATGAGTATATAGTGTTGAAACTGATATTTTACACTGAACTTTACAGATTGCCAAGGCGCTGCCGCTGCCCTTACTGTTAATTGTCCCTTAGTTTTGTTATGCTTTTGTTTGTTTCTTTTGTTTTTGATTTATTGTAGTTTGTGTCTGGCTGCTTCCCATATGAGTGCCCTATATGACCATTAAAAGACTGGTATTCATTTACATGACATCAACAGCCTGTTTAACTTGATGTAGCCTGTTTGACCTGATGTGAGGCAACTGGGTTTTGGGCCCTGCTATATTTTATTATTACTCTATCTAATGCTCTCCTACAACCATTTTGTAATAAAGATCAGTACCAATGTACTATGATTTTATACACTGTGTTTGTCATTCATTTGACACCCTGATTGGGGAAACCTTAAGTGTTTACTATTGATTGAGTTCCCTTTAACTCAGCCAAACTAAAGGGTGGCGTAGTCTATTATGCATTGTGTTACACGTGTAAAATCATTTGCATAACTTTAATATCCTGCACAAGCATACACCAAGCACCATACTAAGCTTGTATGTCCTACTCTCAAAGGAGTGTAAACTTTTGAAATGTAATGACACATTAAAACACAGGTGGTCCTCTCGCATTAGATCTACTACTTTCATGTTGAAATATAAAATGGAGGATCAACTTTGTATTAAACCATAAAATATTTGCATTCATAATACAATAAATATGACGATCTTATTTTTTTATATGTAATGGGACATGTATTCATTCCACGGTTTAATTCATATTTATTTATTTAATTAACTTGAACAGACGTCATCCTCCATACAAAAGGCCAAGTACAAAGTGGCCTCCTTGGCTAACTCTGGCGCATTTACAGAAATGTTACCAATCAAATGTTCCCTGTCAAATAAATTAATAAATGAAATGAAGTGGTAAAAAGTGCTATAAAAAAACTTGAAATGAACTATAAAAATTGACATTTCTAAACGTATTTCTTCAAACATTTTAAATGCATGTATTTATTTATTTCTGTATTTGTTTTATTACAAAAATATATTTTTTAATTTTTGACATGAATTATGTCAACATTCATATTTTTCATTCGGCTTTCTTTGACCCTAATGGGGAACTTGTGAATATCTGTTTTATTATAGTTTTGCATAGTATTTGTCGGCGTTTGCAAATAAATAAGTAAACTACATCTCAGTAACATGTCGGAGAATAGCAATGTTCTGTGCAGAATTCTGCTTGACCTCGCTGTCATTTCCTTTAGTCAAGTTCACGCAGTGCATGGCACATTTTGCGCTGAATGTACGCAACAAGACGTGAGGAAACACGAGAAGCAAATCTGCGCAGAATTTTGCTTACTTCGACCCTAGTGATACGTCTCCATGACAACAGAATAATGTTCTTGGTATGGATGCCGAAAAGGCCCAAACATTCCATAATTATTCGGCAAAAACAAAACGCGGAAGTACACGTAGGAGATTTTGCTGGTGACGTTCCTGGGCGAAGCTGGATGGAGAAGAAGTGATCAGTCTATTTTATGTAATTACGCACTCCTATTGAAACGAAAATGTTTAAGGGTTGGGGGACATGGTTAGGCTTACAGAGCCCTACAGAGGCACCGGGCGAGAAAAATGGAGCATCTCTCGTTGTGGGGAAAGAGGAGACAACTGAGTTGGAAGATAGTGGAGTAAACAAACAAGAGACGACGCTGGGTGAAGTGGCAGGAGAGGAGGGTGATCCAGCTCAGCAACTTCTTCAGCAGGCAAAAGGACTGAGCGGTAGGTTGAACATCGCAAGCCAGCTGGCTCATGACTGCTGAGTTATGGAATTAGGTAGCAAACGTAGCTAGCTAGCAACCAGCGCAGTGACATGGCCCCTCCAATGGCGACCATATTTTGCGTTTGACGTTGTGTATTGGTAAGCTAACGTCATATTACGGACTTTTTGTGTGTGCTGAAGCCCGTATTTGTCAGTTAACGTTAGCTACCTAGTTTGTGAGCTGTAATTTACAGTGATTGCCAGCTAAGTATTGCTATCTGCAAATGATACGTCTTGCTGCCTGACTGGGGCAGAGAGAACGTCATGATTTTTTCAAGAGAATGGACTCGGGCTTGCTCACCGTGGCTGCATACAAGCTATTTAGTTATTTTCCCAGCTACACAAAATAAGCTAATAGGCGAACTGGGTGTTGAAGTCACACGATTTGAAATTACAACACAGTATAAACAATCAAGTGCCATGTACTTTTGTTAGGTTCCCGAACAAAACCAACACAATCGTATGATATAGGCTATAGGTATGTAGCTTTTTAGGTAGCTTGGTGATTTCAGTAGACAGACAAAAGAAATGACAACGCTTGCTAGCTAACATACTTATTATACTATTATCCTACCACTGTGTTTACGTTTTCAAAGCAACATCGCCACCACCAGGGCCTGCAGGATTGGTATTCAAACAATGGCCTTTAATTGTTATGAAAATTGTTTCTCCTATTTAGGCTACATATATAATTTTGCGACCAGCGCCACCAAGAAGATATCAGACTCGGTGACGGAGACTGCACAGACAATTAAGAAGAGCGTCGAAGAGGGGAAGATAGATGGAATCATTGACAAGGTTTGCTAATATGTTCGGGTTTCTTTTATGTTTTGAGTCTACAGATATAAACCATCAAAATTAAATTAATTTGTACATATATTCCTGAACTAAGGTTGCAGCTTAAAATATTTTTTTTTGTCCCTAGACGATTTTGGGAGATTTTCAGAAAGAACAGGAAAAATTTGTTCTAGAAAAGAATGCAAAAAAGACAGGTGAGTATCGTTAACTTTTTAAGTACCCCTAAACCTGTGGTTGTTACAGAGAACAAACTAGTTGCACATAGTAATCTGCATTTCGTTTTCTTGTAACATCCGTTTTTAGACGCAGCAGTGCCACCGTGGGTTGGATACAGTGAGGAAGAGACCATACAGCAACAGATATTGGCTTTATCAGCTGTGAGTATTCATACACATTTATGTAAGGTATAGGCATAGGCTTGCTTTTTTGACCTGAAGTATCTTGTAGAAGTTCACTGCCATCTCACAATCTAAAGGCCATTTCTCTTCAACCAAGTCCACTTATAGTATATCAAAGCTATTAAACTGGTGGCCTGTAAAATTGTGTCCAGGTCTGCATCTGCACAGTGTCAGCATAGCTCCCACTAGTGATAGAGCAATAAGCAATAGCTATGCATTAAAAATGCATCTATTTTGTTTGCACAAACACACAATACATCTTATTCATGCATTGTTTTATAAATAGTACATGGAAAATGTTTGGCCTTACACATCTTTGATTTACACGTTTTTTATCGTGTTTAAATAGAACAAAACAATGTGTTAAAAATAGGTAGCACTGCTGTTTTTTGGTGGCGTCGCGGTTGAATGGAATTCTATGGCAGCGGCTAGAATTCGCTGAGATAAATCTCACGCACCAGTCAAAATGACTGGCAAGTAATTTCCCGAAAGTGGACAAAATGATCGCCATTAAACGGTTTTCAACTGCATTTTCTGCTGAGACAGGCGAAAATAGAATATATAATGTCACCTTTCTTTTTTCACCGACATATACGCCATCTAAACATCGTTTTTAGATTCTGAATTTCATCTTTACATAACACTGTACAGTATATGGCTGTGGTGCCATGCAGCGAATATTTTGTTACACTGTCAGAAAACACGTGAATCTTTGAATCACAGGAAAATATTAAAGTTAATGTAATTTGCCAGTGGGTTTTTAGTTTTACCAGGTGTAAAAACCATGCTGCAGGAAATACAGGGCCCTAGTTATTGAGTAAGGGCTACAAAATAACTTTTCGTAAAAACAAGTTATGAGTTTGATGAGCGAATCTATCTTGTCTTTAAACATTAAACTCAAGATTTGATGTGAGTCTCGGGTTGAAACACTGCAATTCACCGTGAACGAAATACCTGAAAACTTTCTAAAACCGTTTTGTGACTGAAGATTTTTTTAATATGAATTGGCCTTAAAAATAAATTAAATTAAACCCAAAGGACATTGAGCGTGATCAGTACGGGCCTGAGTGTAGGCAGTGGAAGTCCAGCACCAGTCTCCTGTGTTGACGGCTGCTTCCTGCTCATTACAGGACAGGAGGAACTTCCTGCGAGACCCCCCTGCTGGGGTTCAATTCCACTTTGACTTTGAGCAGATGTACCCCATCGCCCTGGTGATGCTGCAGGAGGACGAGCTTCTCAACAGGATGCGCTTTGACCTGGTCCCCAAACAGTGAGCATTGACCTTGTGACGGTGACCCAAGGCCGTGGGTGACCGTGACCCAAGAGTACGGTTGTTCCTACTGGAACTCACTAAGTGTCCTTGTGATAAGTGATAAGTTTGTGACCTGCAAAAAAAACAGTAAACAAGCATGAGTAGCAGAGTCTCTGCAGTGGCTCAGAAAAGCAAAATTAAAGAAAGCTGCAGGGCAAAAACGGCACTGGGAGCAAATCCAAAACACATTCAAATCAAGAGATGGATGTGCTCCAAAAATGATCTATTCTTTTTATTTTCTCATCAGTTTTGAATGTATGATAGAGCAGACTAGTACAAATGCTTTACAATAACATTTCAGCCTAAGCTCAAGAGCTGTAGACAAAAGGCTTAGGCCAAAACATCAAGCCTTATTGTATTTGCCTGCTCTAGCATGCACTGATAACTTGTGAAAATGCAAAGAATAGATAAGTATTTTTCTTGGAGTGCATCAATTTCCTTCTCTTGATATGATTAGCGGAAAGATTTAGTACTCTATTCTCATTTTCCGTTTTGAGAGTAAATCACATTGATTTAGTAGTTTAGTACTTTTTGAACTCTTACTTTACTGTAATCAGTTGTGTTACAGTGTAATTGGCTGTTTATTGCAGCGTTAAGGAGGATGTCTTCTGGAGGAATTACTTCTACCGCGTCTCCCTGATCAAGCAGTCTGCTCAGCTCACTGCACTAGCAGCCCAGCAACAGGCCGCTGAGAAGAAAGAGGAGGAGAAGAGTGCCTCCAGCCCAGAAACCGACCACCTTGCAGGTACTATTCCTGCATGTCCTCTTCCTACTGCCCAGTTCACATTAAACTGATACTGCCGGTCAATCCAAAATACAGAATCAGAGTAAAATAATCTCTGGATTGCTGAAGAGGTGGTCCTGATGTTTGGAACGGAAGACAGGGTGGTTTAATTACACACCCAGCTGCAGGGACAACAAGCATGCTACAAGAATGCTTGTCAAATCCTAGTTTTAGCTGTTTTCATACGGTAAGGTACATTTACATTCATTTTCAGTGGGGGGTGAGATGCTGGCCTCTGCCTGATTGGGCCAGAGACACAAATGTTACCAGACATATCCAGACTCAGACAGATATTAGGGTGTCATCCATGCTGTTTCTGATGCACAAACCTCATATGTGCGTCCTCTGACCAAATGTCATGTTTCTTCTACATACTAAAACTACGTTCTCACAATACCATTTGTGCCTGTCTACCTGAAGGAATGGGCTTTTGATGTTTATTCCTTTGTGATGCAGAAAACATCAGACCGAAAACCCCTCCCATGCCCATCAACAGCAAGCCAAAGTCAGCGGAGGTAAGGCAGAGTTAATTTGCCTGGTGGTCTGTGTCCACCGCTTGCTTGGTGACTGATGTGTGTTTGAAGGCTGGATTGT
This sequence comes from Aldrovandia affinis, assembly GCA_029706075.1. NCBI lineage: Eukaryota > Metazoa > Chordata > Actinopteri > Notacanthiformes > Halosauridae > Aldrovandia > Aldrovandia affinis. Next base: position 461,266 of record JAINUG010000039.1, on the reverse strand, counting down.
AGTGAGCCCGGAGCATGTGTTTGAGATCTGCACAGTCCAGGAAACTGTGGCTATGCCATGAAATGCAATACTGTTTTTTATTTTTTATTATTTTTTATATTATTAAAATATGTGACCAATATTTTTGTCTCTTGGTTTGTCGTGATGGCAGGAGGAAGAGGAGATCTCCACCAGCCCCGGCGTCTCCGAGTTTGTGAGTGACGCCTTTGACTCGTGTAACATCAACCAAGAGGACCTGCGCAAGGAGATGGAGCAGCTGGTGCTGGACAAGACTGATGAGGCGTCCGCACAGGAAGGTGAGCGTGGCAAGCCCCGGGGTGTATTCAAAAGAACCAAATGTTACGTGAATGTTTTACAACAGGACTAAACTGAACATCCGGTTGCAGAACATTGAAGGTATGATGACTGTGTGTGGCTCTGTGTACTGTGACCAATTATATCGTTTTTAACTCCACCATTAACCCAGCAGAGCCAAAGTTCCTGCTCCCATGACACGTCTCTCTGAGGAGTGTAACAAAATGTAGGAAACCATTCAGAGCCTGTTCGATAGATGGAAGGTTTGAAATGTAACATGACGTTCTGCCTACTGAATAAGCCCCAGGGCCACTGTCAATAGGCAGCTCACTCGGTTTCTATATGTTTTTTTGTTCTAAAATATATGCTATGGTAAATGTGTAAAATCTCTGGTAAATCTATTCATTCCCTGTTACGCGAGTAAATCTGTATTTACTGGGAAATCTGTAGATTGACCAGTGTGATGGGGAATGTATATATTTTCCGTGGGTAATAATAAGTGTTTTGTTTGAACATGGAAGGCATCAGTTCACTAAACCGCAGTTGTGTCTAGCTTACCCTCTTGTAAGCCAGACTCAGTAGAAAGTAATAAGCAAAACAGATTTGAACTTATTTCAAGACCATTAACTATTAAACCCAACTATAACAGCATCCAATGTCCATTTTACAGGCAAATAAGCCCCTATATTTCAATATAATTTTATACATAATTTATATAATTTTAAAGTCTACACCCCGTCTCAAAAATGTCACCTTTTGTTGCCTTACAGCCTGAAATTAAAACATTAAATCAGACTTTTCCCACCTTTACTTACACATTTTACCTTTACCGCAAGTGAAAAGATTTCTAAAAATGTATAGAATACCTAGAATAACTTGAATTGATAAGTCTACACCCTGCTTGTCATACAAATTGTAAACTAGCTCAAGGGTAACCAATCACCTTCCAGATCACACACCAAGCTAATTGACCTCCTGTGTTCAATTAGTCAAGTTCTGATTACTTCAGAATACAATCAGCTGTTCCTAGAGGATTCCACTGCTGGGTAGGGCATTTCAGAGTAAAGAATCCACCATGAGCAACAAGGAGGTTTCAAAAGAACTCCGGAATAAAGTTGTAGAAAGCCACATATCAGGAAATGGGTATAGCTATTTCAAAGGCCTTAAATATCCATTGGAGCATGGTCAAGACCATAATTAAGAAGTGGAAGGTGCATGGCACGACCAGGACCTTGCCTAGATGAGGCTGTCCATCCAAGCTGGATGACCAAGCAAGAAGGAGACTGATCAGAGAGGCCACCAAGAGGCCAATGGCAACTATGAAGGAGCTACAGGACTTTATGGCAAAGTGGTCAATGTGTGCATGTCTCAACAATACAGAAAGCTCTCCACAATTCTAGTCTGAATGGTAGGGTGGCAAGAAGGAGGCCACTGCTAAAAAAAAGTTGAAATTGGGAAGGAGGTGCAACTATAGGGCCCAGATGGAGACTACGTTCGTTGCAGCCTTCTGTAGTGGGTGATTCATGTTTAAATCAGTATTGAATCTACATCTTTGGAACATTAATGCTGTTATTGAGGAAGTAATTTCCCCCCCCTCTCCTCTGCTGGTATTATGGAACGTAAAGACTGGAGGAGGCAGGTGGCCCTCCCCCATCAGCTCTCTGTACATTTGTGCGGGTCTGAAACTCTTGTATGACTCACTCTTTCAGAGGAGACGGCTGACTGGGAGAAGGAGCTGCAGCAGGAGCTACAGGAGTACGAGGTGGTGGCCGAGTCAGAGAACAGAGATGATAACTGGGACAAGGAGATCGAGGAGATGCTGCAGGCAGACAGTTAGGTCCCAAGCTCAGCGATCGCTGCTCGGCCTTACATCTCCTGAAGGAAACCTAATGAGGACGATAAAATACATCATCAGCTAGGGGACTCTTGGCCATTATGATGAACTTTCTCAAACAAACAGTTACACAGAGATCACACGTCTTAGTGCTTTCCAGAATCTCCCCAGGTCAGATAATCAATGTTGGCATTTTAAGCGTATGCATCGTGGCGTGACGTTTTGGAAGTGCATTCGAACACCAGTGAATACGTGGAGATATGTTATCATGAAAACCTTTTTAAAACATGATTTTAACTATAATGAAATTTGTAGATAGTGCCAAACTGAAAACTGACAACATATTATGCTCAAGGACTACAGATTACATTGAGATGGAAGTTTTCTGTTCCTTATACCTGATTCAAGTGTGCATTCCCTTGTAATTCTGTGTAAGTGCAACCAGTTAATTGTCAATACTGATCAAATCAAATTTATGTCAACATACCATGTTTTTTTACATCTGGAAATTAAGAAAATTAAAAGGCATTATTTGTCAGGGGACACATCTACTTGTAGGTCCTATTTCTGTTTTCCTCTTGTTTCCATCCGGTGTAAAATGGTGAAACTGAACACACAGGACTGAAGTATTGACTAGGGAACAGACCGCTCCACTCTGTTTGTCTTCATGACCACGACATGAAAATGAAACTAATAAGCTACAGGTCCTCCACTTCCCATACAATTAACCAGTTCAAATAGCCCTCAAACCTATGATTGTATGAATGGATGAGGTCAGCCTTTATGGGCCTACTGCTCTCCGCTGAGGACCAGAAATCATGTTGGTATAGTCAGATGGTGTTGAATTATTGGTGTCTTTAACATGCATGTATGTTAGGAAGAATAGAGAGTGTCTGAGCTTAGAAGGTTGTCAGGTCTTACTGAATTGTCCATCTTTATTTTTCTTTTCATGTTTGTACAATTGTATTTGGTTCTTTACCTGTTGAAGTGTAATTTGTAAATGTACGATGGGTCATTTTGACCAAAACTATTTTACTCTCTTCTAATAGGATGAAGTAAGAATTCTCTAGAAATTGTCCTGGAAATTGTCCTATAACTACTTTAAGATTTATTCTGAATATTTTTCCAACTGATAAAAAAAAAAAAAAAAAATGTTGTTTTTAATTTTGTGCTGCTGAAAGTTGTCTATCTAGTTCTTTTCTGACAATATTAATAAATACTTTGCCTTGAAATTACGTGTATATTTATACATTTGAATTTTACGTTTTATTCTTGTCCCATTTTTTCTCTCTTTCGTACTGTCCTGTCCTATACTGATTTGATTAGCTTTTTCTGGCATCCATGTTTTTTTCTCTCGAATGCAACACCTAATTTTTAGCATACAAACATTAATATGCTGCCAAATTTCCAATGAATACAAGAGATCACTCTATAAACAAATAACCCTGTGTAAATTGGACAAAATCTGATACTACCACTTTCCATCAGAATAGAGTTGCACTCAAAGTTACTAAATGCTGCCTTCTCTGTTGATGTATCACCATGGAAATATGAAGAAATGTCAAATCCTGGCTCTTCTTGGTAACCAGCTCATAGCCTGATATCCTATTGACACCATGATGCATCTCTCTGTTGTCTGTTAGCTGTTTATTTTCTGACACTGTATATAGGCTAATCATTTGGATAACTTTGGGATTGTTCGATGGGCCAACATCTCCAGGTGCTTTTTTGTCGTTGTTTATTAAAGAAGATTTGAAATAAAGCTCTTTCAGTTTCAGCTAAATTTGAATTTCCACATTAATTTTCTCAAAAAAACACCTACACTTCTGTATAAATGGTCTTAATGCAACCAGGATCATTTCTAGCTGGTAAAAAACATAAATGTGTGTTCTGTCAAAGGTGAGGCCTTGGCACATCCGAATATGTTTTGTTAGAAGTGCGTAAAAGTGTAAGTCATTCAGTGAAAGAAAAAACAACACACTTCATTAACTTGCAAAAGCATTATCTTTATTGTTATAGTAAATGTGACACGTTTTGCAAATTATTAGTGTGCAATTGTTGTTTCTTTCACTGAAACATAGGAAGGAAAATGTAAGCTTCCATTAAAATGAAAAACGGAATGCATCACTATATCTTAAATATGGTGCATGTTTAATGTACAATTCTAAGTTATGTAATACATTACCATTCATGTATCACCAAATTGTAACCTGTCATTATCAAATACAAAATTACACACACCATGTTCGTTTAAATGCAGGCGACCTACTTACGCTTGTTTTACAGTTTCCACCTTTTGTTCTTACTCTTATGTGAATATTTTTTTGTTTGGGGGCAAAGCAAAGTATTTATTATTATTTGACATTTTTATTTACAGGCCTAAAACAAACCTAACTGTCCAACGGTACAAATGTAATTAATGCAATATTAATTAACTTCATTAATAGAAGTACTAAAACAGGTACATTTAAGAGCGATGTATCTTTGTTATTTTTATAAACCAACCTACATCTGAGCAGGAACACTCTGGTGCAAAATAAGGTCAAAGGTCAAAGGTAGAAGATATAATCGTCAGAGAGTGAGAGGTAATCAAAATAGATTATCCAAATTCTATAGCTCAAGATCTCTAAAGTTAATCATGAACCTTGCGGATACATGAACTTCAGCATATAGCTTACCTTCTCATTTATGCATTATGCATAAAATACATAAACATAAAATAATTTACTTTAAATGCATTAACGGTAGTTGAGGGAAGACTGATAAAAACGGAGATTACAGAGGACAGGAGGTTGCATTCATTTGCAACGATGAACATTCAGCCCTTCAATCACATTGTGAAAATAAAGTTCCCGTCGGCTCATCATATCATGTATAATCCTGTTTATTATAGAAACTGGGACTGAGATATACGTGTCATGTTCACGCACAAGTACAATGGCCATACAATAACAACACTTGTGCACGTGTGCGAAAAGTCAACAAATTCTGCAAATTCAATATGCATGCCTAGCTGCAACAGCTCTCCTGGATTTGCTGTCGTTTCTCTTCCAAAGTCCCTCCCCTGCTCTCTTATCAAGCTATATATTTTCCCCCTCTATATTTCGTCACAACATGGCGACGCACTCCGATGCAAGGGTTGATTTAAACCCAGAAAACATCCAGGTACCGATTGTTACACTCACGTTGTTTTAAGCCGTGTGGTTTTGTACTCAACGCGATAATTAGTCGAAATCAAATGTATAGTCGGAATGTCCAGGTGACAGTGTTAAGTGAGTCAAAAAGACGCGTTTTAAAACCAGGAAATGCTGCTATATTAGCGTGCTAGCTCGTAGCTAGAAGTGGACTATACACAGCAGGTTGGGTTTGCGCTCACGTTCGTATTCATAGCCAGCCTACTAGCTAGCTAGCTACGCATTATTTTATGGGAAATGCGCTAATTTAGCTAGTACACACAAGCAGTGGAACATGCTGACTTGAACTTTACTCAAATAGGATGTTGCTAGCTAGCGATGCCTAAATGTTGGTTGCAAACTAACGTTATCATTCCTGTTTATGTAACGTAACAATCTCATTAGGTAGTTAAGCTAGCTAACGTAAAGTTAACAGGGACGAGGGCTAGCTAACCAGCTAAATTGATTGCCCCATCGAGGCCGTAAATAGATTATATAAATCGCCACTTCAACTAACGTTCGCAAACGAACCAACCAGCCTTGCATATTGAAACGTCTAACCACCTAGCACAAGCTAGTCACACAACAAATAGGCAGATTGATAACGTTAGCTAGCTGACGTATCTTTAAATATAGTAACTTTGACATGCTGTATGCGTACTTGTTTTCTTTTACTCTAGCTACGTAGTTGCCTTTCCCGCTAGCTAGCTACCAATTTATTTTAAAGTATCATTGTTGCGTAATGTATTCACTGTTAACAGTTACTGTGTGAGAGATGAAGGAACGACCTGGTTGATTACGACTAAGCGTGGACATAGCTAGCAGCCACACATCTGTAGCGTACTCATGTTTTGAATAAAAACTGCGAAAAGGCGCTGACATAGAACAGGTTAGTGAGTCAGTATGCTAAAATAGGTGCACGTTGTAATTGTTTTTCTTCTTTGTGCTACTAGTAATTTGCTGTCGGTGTTCGCTAACATTACTCGGTGAGACCAAAGTCTCGTTTTCGGTTTTAATGTTAACCTATTTGGATTAGTAGTGGTATTGGCAGCGAAGTTCCAGTGTATTCCATGTGGATGCGGACGGCGCTGCTGTTGATGCTGTCGAACACGTGGTGAAAGTTCGCTGGCGCCTTGAAGCCTGTCTCGGGGCATGTAACACTTGACGTTAGGTAGCATCAAGCTTTTGATTTAAAAGCCGGGGATTGTTAACAGTAACTTTCAGGTGCGGGGTTTTTTCCCTCCTAAATTGCTAATATATATATTTTAATTAATGGGGAAATTCCGGAAGGAAAAAATAGTCTCATGTCATGAAGCAAGTGCACTATTTAGCCACAAGCTGTGCTTATAAAATGGCAAGTCCGGAGCAATTTTCCGCGCTAACTTCTATGCACCGTGTTGCTGAATCACTCCGCATTGGTTGAAGCTACTCGCATTTGTTTCCTCTCTGGGTCAGTTCGGTAGCCCTTTCGTGGAGACGGCTGGCGTTTGTGCGATGGAGGTGGCGACGCGGGGGCTTGTAGGGGGCAGCGGCTCCCTCCCTGACCTGGACAGCGCAAGTCGAGGGGCACTAGCGGGGCTTGGGGAGCTGGCCATTGCCTGCTGCAGCGAGGAGTCAAGAGGAGAGACCCCGGGACGAGAGGACAGCCGAATGTACCCCCCCGATGGCGAGCTGGACCCTGGCGGCGGCAAGACCAAGGAAAAGAAAGGATTAGGTAGGTTCTGAAGCAACATTTGGTTCACGCAAAGCCAGTGCACCAACCACTCTGAATTTGCAGTCATTTGGGGCATTTTCACACCTAGCAAGATACATTTAACATTGTTCCGAGACATGTATAGCACATTGTAGCATCTGTTGAAATGTCATGTCTCAATGCTGTGTGAATGTGGATTGAGGTGAGAGGTGACGGACAAATCCTATCATGTCATTGTTTGTCTCATGTTGTACAACAGGGAAGGAGGTTCTGTTGTTGATGCAAGCCCTGAACACACTAGCAACACCAGAGGAAAAACTGGCAGCCTTGTGCAAGAAATATGCAGATCTGGTGAGCATAATTGTTGTGCCAATTCAGGAATTAATTTCTTCTTTTGGAACAAATCCATATTAATAAAAATGGAATACATTCAACAACCTAAATAAATTTACACTTTTTCTGTATTATTATTATTATTAATATTATTAAATTATTAAGTTGGCTTAACTTAAGTTGGACCCTATGGTACACAATCTATTACACTTAAAATGCCTAGAGCTTGTTCTGAACTTGGTAGGTCTGCCTTTAGCTTCTGTGCCCCTGACTCGAGGAATGCCCTGCAGGGTACATTGAAACTAGGTACTCTAGTGTCCATGGGTCGGTTTAGAACATTGGTGACCAAGCAGGTCACCACAATTTAATTGTTTGAATTTGTTTAAAATGTTTAAATTTTCTGAAACTTTTTTTTAAATTGATTGAATTATTAATAGATTTTTTGTTGTTTCTTTTCTTTTTTTTGTAATATTGATTCTTGATATTAATTAATATTATGTAATTTACTTGACGACTGCAAATGAGTGTAAACTACTCTGTGTAATTTCAAGTATAAATAAAGCTTGAAAATGAATTAACTTTAGTAAAAATGTTTCCCATGTTATGCATTTTAACATTTTTAGACCCAGACTGATGTCAGTATGTTAAATTACACTGTAGTAAATCTCAGAAAAGCCTCCATACGTAGCTTTAACACGGTTTACATCTAGTATGACGGGAGGTCTTCAGAGTTGAAATATGGCGGTCACGTGGCGGTTTTATAGGGGACTTTATGGTGGGATCTCTCAAGATTAAGGAAAGATGTATGAAAAGAAAAAGCTCTCTGCTTGAGGCCACAGTGGGGAGGGTCTCTCTCTACTGGGAACGTGCTTGGGGAGTGATGCGCCTGCCCTCTCTCCCCCGTGGCAGCTGGAGGAGAGCCGCAGCATGCAGAAGCAGATGAAGGTGCTACAGAAGAAGCAGTCGCAGATCGTTAAGGAGAAGATCAACCTGCAGGGCGAGCACAGCAAAGCCATCCTGGCCCGTAGCAAGCTGGAGAGCCTGTGCAGGGAGTTGCAGCGCCACAACAAGACGCTCAAGGTACGTTGGCGAGAGCCGCACACGCACCAGAGCAGCAGCGTGTCTGATCGCCTGTGTTTAACGTATCACGCTCCTAAACAAAAGGTGTGTCCAACCATAAATTGTGGTGTTAATGTGTGTTTTTTTGGGGGGTGGGGTATCTGGTATCTTTTCATACTGTGCAGGAGGAAAATACCCAGAAGTCCCGGGAGTACGAGGAACGGCGCAAGGAGGCCACACTGCACTTTCAGATGACGCTCAATGAGATTGAGGTCCAGATGGAGCAGCACAACGTGCACAACAGCAAGCTGCGGCAGGAGAACGCCGAGCTGGACGAGAAGCTGAAGAAGCTCATCGAGCAGTACGAGCTTCGGGAGGAGGTGAGACTGGAAAGTAGGGGCATAGAAATAGACGAAGTAGATGGGGAAATTACTCTGGATCCTGTGTAATTGGCCTGGATTTAAAAATGTATATATATTTTTACAAATCACAGAAACATGGAAACAACATCACTGTTGTTAATATCTAGCAAACTGATTTGGTTTGATATGATGGGTTGATTAAGTTTATTATTATAGCCATGTGGTTAATTTAAGACGAGCTTTCTGGCTCTCTAGAGTACTGTCAGTTATGATCCTGGCAATTGAGGCTAGCCAACTAGTAACAACTTACAATCTTTTTCATAGCTACAATTCAGTACTAACTTCAATGGGACTATAGATAAGAAGCTAACATCGTATAGCTGCCCCCAAAATACATGCTCTCAATTCCATAAGATCGCAGCATAATTCAGTTTTAGCCCTGTTACCCTTTACCCCCCCCCCCCCCAAAAAATATTGATGCAAATATTGTGTACCTGTATGATATTCACCCATCCCTGAATATTATCATCTAAAGTTTAAGAACAATCAGTAATCATTGTGGAATAAATGATTATTAATACATTCTAAATAAATTCTATATTTCTATTTCTATATTTCTATTTCTATATTTATTTCTATACATTCTATAAATGAGTTCTAGTGGAGAAGAGTTAGGGGTACTTTGTCATTGCAAATATCATTCCTCGCCATGTTCTCTGACAGTTAAAGATTTGTCAGGATGTTTCTGTAATAAACCAAAGTTCACAAGGTACACCAGTGTCCTGTGGCAAACCAAATTCAAAACATAATTACAACTGGATCTGCATTCAATCTATAGGAGTATACACTTTCTCACACTGCCATGTTATTTATGGGATTATGTGCAACTCCTTACAACACGTTTAGTTGTGTTATGGGGCACAAAGCATGGAGTGCGTTAAAGTTGACAGATTAATCTCCTCAGATTCAATCAAATAATACTATTCATAGTTCCAGGTGTTCGCACTGAAGCGATAGGAAAGGCTTGGCTTATAATGGCCTTAGAACAGGGTTTCTCTAACTTTTTTACTCCACGACCCCATTTCATGGGTCGGAAAAAATCGCAACCCCATACAAGTGTGCAAGAGGGAAAATTATTTGCGCCCCTCGGAATTTTACACCCGGTGCATGAAACCGGTCCGTGTCCTAATTGTGTTTTTTTTTGTCTTCTGAAATTCTGCGCCCCTCGGAATTTTGCGCCCGGTTCCACAGCGCACGCTGCTTGGCACAGGGAAGGAAAAACTGTTCTCATATGGTTAATTTTTTTAACATTTATTTTTTGGCGACCCCAAGTGGGGTCGCAACCCATCGTTTGAGAACCGCTGCCTTTGAATGATTTGCTGATTAAACTAGAGCTTCTTACACCATGCCACTTTCCAAATCTCAACAATGGAACACTCCCTCATTGATGTACATATAGTTTTATATGGCCGTTTAACTTTCACTGCATAAGCGTACTTTTACTAAATACAATTATATCTAAACCCTGATATAATACATACATTTGATAAGAATGATGTCGTCTTTGGTCTTGATGTTTGTACTTCGTGCTCCTCTGTTCTGTGGTGCTTGCCTGGTCTTGGCTAGGCCTCACTTGCAAAACAGGTTTTACATCTCAGTATTGCACCGTAGTAAAATAAAATATACTAATTGTAACCGTTCGGGTTTTAATGAGTCACACTGAAATGCACCAGACCTTGTGAGGGTGAACATGCTGTAACCGCAGATGTGTTGATAGTACCATGTCCAAAGTGTTCTCTCTTCAACATCTGTATGAAGGAGGAGCATATCTGCTCCCTGGCATGGCCTTGTCGAGCATATGAAAAGTGTGGAAGATCGTTATTGATAGGTGGATGAGGTATCATGACACAAAATGGGTGGAGCTACAATTAGCTGTCATTCACTGCCTTGTTTGAAAAGGTTTTTGCCTTGATGATTGAATGATTGATTTCAAATCATTAAGGTACAGATGGCATATGGTAGCCTCGCCCATGTTGTCATGACACCTCATTCACCCATCACTAGCAACTGGATTCTGACCAAGCTTGTGCTTTTTCTCTCTCTCTCTCTCTCTCTCTCTCTCTCTCTCTCTCTCTCTCTCTCTCTCTCTCTCTCTCTCACCCTCCAGCACATAGACAAGGTATTCAAGCACAAGGAGCTGCAGCAGCAGCTGGTGGATGCCAAGCTGCAGAGAACCACAGAGCTGATGCGGGAGGTGGAGGAGAAGCACCTGCGAGAGAGAGACTTTGTGAGTTCCACAGAGCCGCCATTTTGGAAATCTAGATTGGTGAACTCGCTCAGGATGCTTGGTTTTTAGAACAAGTTAAAGTTTAACGGGGGTCCTGGACAGCCACAGACTGCTAGTTTCTGTAGTTAATCAGCACTCAATGTATCAATTCGAGCTGTTGATTACACACCTAGCTTGCATCACCTGGTTTCTTTGGCTTACATTTTATTGCTGGTTTAAGGTGAAAACAAAATCCAGACAAACCACGTAGCTCTCCGTGTTTCCTGTGTAGTTTTGTGCGCAGGTGAAAGCTGAATGTGGTTTTGACTGACATTTCTGTCCCTGTTCTCAGCTCCTGAAGGAGGCCACAGTGTCCCGGCACAAGTGTGAGTTGATGAAAGAGCAGGAGTCCCAGCTCAAGCAGCAGGTACTGTTCCAGAGCTCTGTGCACTGGACTACCATGTTCTCACCTTTCTTTACTTACATTACATTACAGGCATTTTAGCAGATGCTCTTATCCAGGCGCTCTTATCTTATCCATACCACACTGCCTTTACTTGACTGCACCGTTTCCTGTTGGTACTGTGCATAACAATCTCATATTTGCACCAGAAATGTAAGTTGGTCAAGGATTTAGATTTATTATTATATTTTACCTCTCTCTTAATACATTACAATATTATTACATTATGTAATATTATATTATGTATCATTATTAATATTATTAATTATTAATATTATTATTTATTAATAATATTATTTATTAATAATATTATTAATATCTTATTGCATTAAAACATTTCAGGCATTTAGCAGACTCTCTTATCCAGAGCAACTTACACAGTTTACATTTCTTTACATACAATCCATTTATACAGTTGGATATTTTAGTGAATCAATTCAGGTTAAGTACCATTGCTCAACCTTGCTCTGAGTTACAAGCCCAGCTCCCTAACCATTACACTACACTGCCGCCCAATACAGCTCTCTCTGTACATGGACAAGTTTGAAGAGTTCCAGACCACACTTGCTAAGAGCAACGAGGTGTTCACTACTTTCAGGCAAGAAATGGAGAAGGTGAGTGGACTTTGGAAGACTTTTTAACTTATTTTTCTCCCCTAAACTGGTACAGAAGTATCTTTTATCTGCCTGGGGGAGAATGAAACCTGGGTGAGGGGCACTATAAAATCAGTCCTGTATCCTGGAGGTTCTGCCTCTGGCTTTAACTCTCTGTTTGCACCACAGATGACCAAGAAGATCAAGAAGATGGAGAAGGAGACGATGTTGTGGCGCACCAAGTGGGAGAACAACAACCAGGCCCTGCTACAGATGGCTGAGGAGGTGGGGCAAAACTGCATTTAGAGTAAAATGCGTTAGAAATTGCAGGTGTGGCCTGAGCACGTGTTAAATGAGGGAAGTCCTGCGGTATGGGAAAAGGGGGGCTAAATATAGGACCAAACCCAACATGTAGCCTCGGAACCTGTCTGGTTCAGGTCGGATAGCAGGCCTCTACATTGAATAGTTAGTTTTTGATTCATTTGAAGAAATGTATTAAAAAATTGGGCCACATTGGCCAAAACACCGATTTTGTTGTGGTCACGCCATTGGCTGTTCACAGTACATGTGAACCATTCTGTCCTTTGACCTTTCAAAAATATCAGGATGAAAGTCAAACTGGCGTGGCACAATGTAGACGCCATAGTAGATGTTTGGCCATCGGGGATGAACAGAATCCAATGCTAGCTTGGCACAAGACTGTCGATACCACTTTTGTCTGGGCAAGGTTGGGATTGTCGATGGGCATAAATCATTGACAAAACTGCATGGATTCTCCCCAGCCCATATTTTAAGATTAAGTCTATTTAGCGGCACCTCATTGGCCCTTCCCTTTCTGTCCGTGCAGAAAACGGTGCGGGACAAACGCTACAAGGCCCTCCAGGCGAAACTGGAGCGACTGGAGAACCTGTGCAGGGCCCTGCAGTGGGAGCGGAACGACCTCAACCAGATGCTGGAGGGGCTGCAGGGCCCCCCAGTGCAAGGGGTGGGGGAGGGGACTGGGCCCCCGGGCTTGCAGCCCGAAGACCAGCCTGACGGGCAGTCCTCTGAAGAGGAAGGGGCAGAGTTTGACAGAGAGGGGGTGGGGCTACAGCCCCCACCCCCTGAGCCAGAGGGAGACTCCGCCCCCGCCCAGGTACAGCCGCTTGTCTGAGCCAGGCCCCATTGGCCATTTGTGTGGAGGTATATATTTTTGTGTAATGATTTAAATGATAAAGTCAGAATAATAACTTGCAATAGTGAATATAATAATGTTCTGTACATGGTAAATATTGACTTTGTGGTGAGGATTTCTTACTCCCGTTTTTCTACATCTGTATTTTCTTAGGAAGTTTCATGTGGTCAAGAGCGGCTGTGACGCTGCAGCTTTAGAGTTTGCTTTGTACTTTTTTCTTGACTTGCGCACATCTGCCTCATTTTATACATTTTTCTTTCCAATTTACAATTTCAGCTCTCGCCACTAACATTTGTGTGAATTAACATAAAACGTAAAATTGTTCAAGAAAAAAAATTAATGGGGCTATATTTATTTAGTCTCACTTCCTGGAACTATTATGTTGATAGTATTTTAACAAATTTTTGTAGCATAGTTCGTAGAGCATCAGTCATACTGAGCTCCCTCCCCCAGTATACAAAATAACAATACTCCCCAACCTTTGGTTAAACCAAAGGTAAAAGAGTATACTTTGACCTGGCGCTTAACCACATTTAACGTGTGACGGTAGTATAGAGTTGACGGCAAGAGTTTAACAGCGAATTATCTTTGATCTTCAAACACACTGTGGGCTTCTTACTGGAGTCTGCTGTAGCTCTGACATTTGACATTTAGAAATTTAGGATTTTATAGAACGCGCGTGCCAGTAAACATCTTGCAGGATGCGGTCTCTGGGGTCTAAATTAAATGTTTTACATTCCAAAAGATGCACTCTCTCAAACATATCGCCCTGCTAACTTTGACAGACCACAACATCTCAGCATCATAGGCCTTGGCATATGCATATAGACATATATTTAAAAAAAGAAATGTTTTCCTTCTCTCTCTGAAACCAAGTTGACTATAATACTTGTGTATTTTCAGTGGCCTCTGCCCTCTCATGTCTTGAATCCTTTATATTGGAGATACTGAATGTGATTTTTTTCTTTTCTTTTTAAACTTTGAAACAAATAATGTATCTAATTCAGGCACTACACTCGATGCCAATGTTGCAGAGGAACTAAAGGCATTGTAGATATTGCTGACCACGTGAACCGATGTGAGACCTGAAATTGATGAATGTAGAAATGATTGCTTTTTCACACATGTTGCCAAGCTCATGTAAAATTGTGCAGCATTTTCTGGGTCACAGCAGTGATTTAACTTGCCTTCCCGCCTTCTTACCTCTACTGGTGCACCATGACTGGAATTACAGGGTTTATTGCCACAGGCCAGCTGGGGTCCCCACAGACCCCTGTCATTCTACCATTCCCACTTGTATTCGCCTTTAAAGTTGGCAGCATCCTCGACCACTGAAAAAATATATAACCACTTTGACGTTCTGTGTATGCATTTACACCATCAGTGGCAAGGGAAGGAAACCCACAAACCCTTTCCAACTGACTCTTCTTTTAGATCAATCAGTCAATCAATTAATTAATTATGCGCTATTTAATTTGGCACTTAATTTCGAGAAGAGTTGATTTAAAACTCATTACAAAACGAAGTGCATCAAAATGCGGAATGTCACATACTCTGAGTTCTAGTGACGTCATTGCTGCCAGCTTGACATTGAGTGCGAGTATACGCTTAACCCCTGACCTCAGACCCACCGCAGAGATGGTCTAATGTCTGCAGAAAAAGAACGAACCCTCGTAGCTATACAGACCACCTTTCCCCCGTATATTTCCCCTATGTTGTCGTCGAGCAGGGTAATCAGTACTGCTGAAGCCACTACGGCCTTTTCAGTATGAACAATTTAAAGCATAAAAGAAAAAGATAATCGAAGAATACTATATATAGATCTATTTTCCTCACTTGTATGAGTAAGGAGTTTTGTCTCTCTCCTGCACTTCCATCACCAGCATTAAGACACCACTTGAACTACGTCTGTAACCTATTATTTTTGCTCAGTGCAAATATTGTTAATTCCAAGCTCTGTCAACCGTAGCACATGCCACAGTGGTGGTCTCTCAGATTTGTGTTTTGCGCTGAGCTGAGGTATGATGCCCCGAGTCCCTCATGTGAAGTTCCTTGTGGAACATTAGTTGGGAACTCCTGTGTTTAAACGTGGCACACATAACGGGGCATAACAAATACCAAGCACGTTTTTAGAGACGGGCACGGCAGTATTATTCCAAATCTTGACAGAGAAATTGCTACGATCAACCATGCTTACTACCTGTTCCTTAAAACCTTGGTTATTTTGTAATCGGGCGTCTTTGTCCTGATGTTACTTGAAAGTCATTAACAGTACCCCATACAAAGGATCGGATGGGTTTTATGGAGCAGGGGTAGGCAGCCATGTTCCAGCATGAATAGCTGCAGATTTCCATAAAAAGGGGAATTCCATGAGCACAAGGTGACCTGCGTTAATTGACCTGGTCGTGTAATAAAGTTTGGATGGAACCATCTCCAGCATAATGACTAGGGCTTTGTAACTTTGAAACCAATGAAAAAAAATTATAATAATACAATGCATCAAACGCATGCAGGTTTTCCTGCCGACAGTATGCATTGTAATTCCCCGTTCTAGGAGTTTCACCTCTTGGTGCAGGCATTGGGAAATCTAATTTTAGCTCTGATGGTATGGCCTGCATGTCGTAGTTTCATATAATTGTTTCAGTGTATATAGTTACATGAGCACCTTTACCATCTTTTTCAATGTTCAACTCCCTTCTGATGTATCGCTGGACCAGTCCAGGTCAAATACGAAATGTGATTACTTACAAATGGATCTAAGACCTCGAACAGCAGACCAGGTTAGTTTCCATGGAGGATTGAACGCTGAATGTAAAAGGATTGACTGTGATTCGGTGAAACTTAAGAAGAAATGCCCTGTCCATTGTTAGTGGGCATTTCACACACTTGGCCTAAACCAGGGGTCACCAATCTTCTGTGAGAAGGGGCTGGTGTGGGTGCAGGCTTTTGTTCCATTCCAGGACCAAGACACCGGATTCAGCTAATTAAGGTCTTGATTGGAGACCACGATTTATTAGTTGAATCGGGTGTTTTAGTGCTGGAATGGAATGAAGGCCTGCAGGGTCAGGTGACCCCTGGCATTATGCCACCAGCCTAAGCGGTCATCTGGACTGTGAGGGCTTATGCACCGGTTTCAGTATTTTGTAATCCCATAAGCACTGCTTTTGCTAGAAATCCCACTCTGAAGTGTCAGAATGTGTGTCGTTTTTGTGTTGAGCTCCTTATCCCTTGTGTTTTGGATTGTTCTGCTGTTTAGAAAAGCTGCTGTGTTGTAACGGGATGATGGTACTGACATTGTGGATGTGCCCAGCCGGCCCCCCCCCTTTCCCGGCCCCTCTTTCTTTGGCAATGCCACAGTTTGTTTCTCAGGTTATGCAAGAAATCTACCTCTGCAGGTTGTACATGAGACTAACTGTGAAAGAAGAGGGAAAAAAAGTCAACTTAATGCTTTGGAGGAAAAAAAAAAAAAAAAAAAAAAGCTTATTTTTCAAAATTTGCCCATTTTCCCTTTGAGAGATTGTAAAATTGTTCTGATAGTCCTGTCATGCTTTTCAATAAAACATTTTTGTAGAATTTTTCCACATTACTCCCATGTCTTTGCGTTTTAATTGAAATGCCTATACAGTATTTGGATAGCATCAATGTGTAGTTGGAGTGCTCGAAAGTGGGCTATGGTTACACAATTGGTACCAAATATGTATGCAAGAACAAATTAACTGTCAGAATTATCACTTCATCGTACAGACGTTAACACTTATAAAAACAGTACAATTGCATTAAAAGTTGGTACAAAAGATTTTATTGCATTTCATACCAGGTTGCACAAAATGAATAATTACATTGAGGGGAGGAAGGGGGTTGTTTATGCCATGTGCTCTTCTGATCTGGCCAAAAGTATAGATGGAACTGAAAATAACTGCAGCTTGTTGCAATGGAGGTCATCATTTAAATAATGGTAAAACTGCCACCTGCATTTACAAAGTATCCTTTTTTGGGGGGGAGGGGGGAGAAAAAGAAATCAGACAAAATACTGTTCCTTTTGAAATCGGTTTACAGAAATGTCACAAGATGTACGTAAAAAAAGGAAGAGAAAAAAAAAAAAAAAGGGCAAAAGAAACCACTTGGCCACCTGTTAGTCCAGCGTTGGCCCTTCTGAAAGCATCCAGACCGCTGTAGCTGCACAGGACAGGACGCTGACACTCTGACCTCAGCAGCCACGGGGGGCCTCCCCAGCACCCACTCTTCAGCCCTGCAGGAGAGCGACGAGGGGGGAGGGGTTATGAGCCCTGGCCCTCCAGCTCAGAGGCAGGGGTGTCTGGCTCCTCATCATTGTAGATATTCTCTGCCTAGAAAGGAAAGGGGGATTGTCTCGCGTCAGTGAACACAGATTAGCTGCAAGATTGCGCACATTCTCCTTGCGATAATGAAATTGTGAGTATTACAAATTCGCTGCTAGATGGTTCACATATTTGCAATGAAGTTTGTTATTCAGTGAAATTGGTGCAGGGGGTTCATTAACCCCCACAGGTCCGTGCTTAATTCAGAGAAGCTTTGTGATTTTAGTGTCGTCTGATATTTATCTACATTTCATCAACTTAACACACACTTACTCCAAAGTGTTTGATATTTTTATTTGAAGGACAATCACAGCTACATTTATATGCCATCAATAGTTTGGTCAGTATCATATGCCGCTTGTAAATAGATCTACAAACACACAAGTTATAAAAAGTACTTTATTTTTTTACTTTTACTCTAATGAACCTAATTTAAAAAATCTCATTATTTGCCAGTGCTCAAATGGGAAAGTCGTGATTCTAAGGTTCCTATCAATGTTTTTGCCGCGTGTGTATGATAAAATCTCCAAAGTTAGAAATAGAAATATACTTTTATTGCTGCTCGGATCGGCAGCGATCCAGCCGACCCTAAAAGGTTTAAATTAACCCAAAAATATACATATTTTTCAAGACCGGAACAGTCATTCATTCCCATCATTAGGAATCTTGTGCAATGTCTAAGTAGTTCATTATCTACACTATAAAATCAGCTCTCTGCAAACAGATTTTTACAGCCTAATTTGACATTGGCAAATCTCATTGCCGGCAGTCCATTCCCTCCCGGAGCGATGATGGATATGCCACTTACCATCTGCCACACCTGCATGATGTTGTCCTCTGACACAGAGCAGATTACCCAGGGTTCATTGGGGTTCCAGGAGAAGTCTGAAATCTTTGCTGTGTGCCCACCATGGATGAACTGTGCAGGAGCAGAACAGGGATTGGTGACTATAGCAAGGTCAAACATTTCTCCATCCGTCGTTCCCATGCCACAGCTCTCACTTAACCAACTCCTCAGATTACTGGGGCCACTGTCAGGGACGTTGTAAATTGTGATGGTTATTACTACAGACCGTGTGAATAGCTCTCCACATGTCACGGCTGACACCAGAACAAAAAGCCCAGTTAATCGCACGGAAGTAAAGTCAAACCAAAGGGTCTGACTCAAGGGGCTTTCCGCTCCTACAATTACATTTACATTACAGTTTACGCATTCGAACAATGCTCTTATCCAGAGCGACTTTACTCACATTTTTAAAAAATATTTTTATATACAATCCATTTATACAGCCAAAAATGCACTGAAACAATTCAAGGTAAGCACCTTCCTCAAGGGTACCATGGCAGTGTCCCACCTGGGAACTGAAACGGTTGCAAGCTCCCTAACCATTAAAGGACACCGCAGCCCATGTGACTGCGAGCGCTGCAATTACTCACCAGCAGCTCAGGAGGCCCATCTTCAGCATCCTCGGCTGACTGCTCCTCTCCGATTTTACTGCGGACACCCGTACAAAGAGGCCAACGCGTTAGACACATCCCCTTGCATCAGGGGTCTCAAACTACAGTCCTCGAGGGCTGCAGGTTTTTGGGGTTTTCCTTTCCATCGGCAGCCAATTTTAGGGCTTGGAAACAAGGGCGTGGACTCGATCAATGACTTTACTTTAGTGCTGAAAAACACCAAAACACAGCAGACACTGCGGCCTTCCAGGACTGGAGTTTGAGAGCCCTTCATTCCTAGGCCTACAAACGGTCAGCGTTCTACATTGTTCAGAGGGGTTTCACAGAGGGTCATTCAGTCACCTGTGACCCCTCACAGCCACTGATAATCTACTAAATAGCACACAATTCTACACTTAATATCTCAAGGACTACTGCAATTCATTAACAATTCTTGGCTTTTCTGGTGACCAGCTGTACCGCATTTTTGTATAGGAGCAAGAGAACCCCTCTTATTTCAGTTTTCATACCAAAAAGGTTGGGCCCGACACTTTAGCCCAGCTATTGAAAAAGGGGAACAGACACAGTGCTCAACAACCAGGACAATAATATACAGACTCCTTACCCAGGTAACGGACTCAATGGACTGGGTGCCAGAGGGCGGCAAGAGGAAGAGAGGGAGGCCAAAGAAGACGTGGAGACATACGTTTAAGGAAGACCTAAGCGAGATGGGTGTCAGCTGGCATGGTGCACGGAGGGTCGCCAGTGACCGGTGCAGATGGAGGGGACTCGTCGCCCAATGTTCCAGCAGGAACAGGAGGAACTAAGTCTAAGTAAGCCCTCGGAAAAGGACAAGACACCCAAGACCTCCTCACCTTAAGTCCCACACGTTGAGCCTTCTGTCTGTCCCGCTTGAGGCCAGGATGGTTTCATTGTGAGGGGACCATTGCACCTGCCAAAGAAATCAGTAATTCACTGTCAGTGCAATAAAGTCCTGCTGAACAAAACGTTCAAAAATAAACTAAGGGGAAAATAATGTTTCTGGTCACTTTGCAAATACTCCCATTGAGCTTCAAGATTGTACAACAACAAAGGTTTTTTACTAATATGAGGAAATAAAAGCATACTTCTGCTTGACCTCCGTTATGTGCCTGGCCTGGGTAAAGCAAGATCTACACCATGCTTTTGGCTAACTAACATCTCAGAATAGTTGCTGCTTGTTGCCTAGCCTTTTGGATGTACTTTTGTAAGTCGCTGTGGATAAGAATGTCTGCTAAATAACTAAATGTAAAAGCAATCTAGCCTGTACATTCATCTATTCTGGAGTTGTTTGTTCTATGATGTAGAAAATGTCTAAAGGCAAGGGGCTAATGCTGTTCCATGCAACTCGATGCAACATGTACTTGGAATATTTCGTCCTTGTGGGACTCGAAGGAATGCAGCTTCAGCTTGAGGTTACGGAGATCCCAGAGAGCCACCGTCTGAGGAGAGAGCAAAACAATGCTGATCATTCATCTGTACAACAGTCTTAACACAGATCATAAAGACACATCGATGCTGCTTTCATCTCGTTTACACGACTACTAATGTTGTTCCACAATACATACCACAAGCCCAGTACTGTACACTATCACCAAAGTCTAGGTTGTGTGTGATTTCACTATTGCCAGGGCCCAAGTTGTGTGTGATGTCACCATCACCTAGATTGTGTGCAAGGCCACTGTATCACCATGTCCAAGGCCTTGTTGAGTGGTGCTTGATGCTAAAATTTGTGCAATGCTGTTAAATGTTGTCCTGTTGTGTGCATGTAATATGTACTTTAGGCTACTGCCTGCATGTTTTAACTAATACCTGTCTAATGCCGCTTAATGTGCTGCTGCATGCTTTACAAGCTGTTGTTTTATTCTTTTTTTTAGGGGAGCCTATTGTAACATCTGGCCAGGGACTACGGATGGAAACTAGCCTTTTGGCTAACTCCGGCATATTTACAGTAATGTTAATTAATATGCATTGTCCCTGCAAAATACAAATAAATACAAATACAAGTAGGATGTAAGAACCTTGTCTGCAGAGCCAGTGGCCAGGATGAACTCGCTGTAGGGGTTGAAGGACAAGCAGTTGACCTCAGCGGTGTGGGCATCCACCGAGTGGCTGGGCTTGGAGGTGTTGTTGGAACGAGTGTCCCAGCTGTGGGAGACACGCACACGAATTTACACTGATACATTTACCCTAATCTATCAGATACTCTGGAAAATATATACATAACATTCATACATTTACGCACGCACACACACACACACACAGTGAATGTTGCCTTGTCTTAGCACAACTATGGTCCTATATAAATAACTAGAATGTGGCCTTGGCCTCCATTTCTCCATCCATTATAGACCATAATGAGTTGGGTTATATTCTAAACCAACACTGCACAGTCGGCTAAAACGGGTTCTGAAATTAAGTGGGGGAGTTTTTTTAAGGCAAGCTAATGGTTCTGAAAGTAAGTGTAAGCTGGTCATCCCTTTGTCATAACCATGTGACAGAAAGCTTGATTTTATTTGAAAGCTGTGACAGTGGTCATCATAACACAAAGGAGGGTGCAAAAAGTTTTTGTTTTGCATCTTCTCAAAAGCCAGGGAAGTCGAAGCAAATGTTCTGGGGCGCTTACATCATCAGCTTCTGGTCGTCGGCCACAGAGCCAAACAGCGACTCGTGGAGAAGGTGCCAGGACACGTCCTCCACTACGGCTGTGTGTCCGGTGAAGATCGTCTTTGCATCCACAATCTTGCCCTCCTTTGGTCCCCCGCTAATGTCCCACAAACAGATTGTCTAGCCAAAAACAAACAGAAAACTCAGTTGAGTTACAATATGCGTGTGTGTGTGCGCATGAATGTGTATGTGGAGGGGGTGCATGTGTGTGTATGCATGTGGGTACATGCATGAGTGTGTGTGTCTTTGTGTATGTGCATTTATGTGTGTTGTGTTTGTATATATAACAAATATTTATTTGTTTGAGATTTATAACCGGTTGTAAACCTCTCACACATCATTGCATTCTGTATTCTTTAGTCAACTGGTCCTCCTTATCCATGCGTAGAGCCTTACACTGGTATAACTTCATTTATAAATCCATCCTTGGTCTGCTGCCCATTTACCTATCCACTTACATATCACGCAAACTGAGCTGCTATGGCCTATGCTCCCAGGGCTTCATCACTCTCCATCCCCTCAGTTCATACAGAACTTGGTAAAAAGGCCTTCTCCTTCTCTGCCCCCTCAACCTGGAATACATTACAGCAGGAACTGAAGCTGTCTAGCTTGATTCCCCTTGGAGATTTTAAGCGACTTTTATATAACTTGGAGAGAGTGTCTGTGGGGGTTTGCTCCTGTACATAGGAGTTCAAATCTGGTTACCTTAGCACTTTTACACTTCGATCTGTTTTTACCTAGTCTCTATTGAATGTTATGTTTGTCTGTAACTTTGTATGTATAATTGCTGCTGTTGTCTGACCAGGTTTCTCTTGAGAATGAGACCCCGTGTCTCAATGAGATTACCTGTATAAATAAAGGTTAAATAAAAAAAAATATATGTGCATGGGTTCGACAACATCAGGCATCAAACTGCCGAGGAGAGGAAGGGAGCGGAGAAAAGGCCCAGTCCCTGCCCGATCCCATACCCAGGCCTCTACCAGCCACGAGTTCCAGTGTCCGAGCTGCCACAGGACCTGCTCTTCAACAATTGTCCTGTTCAGCCACAAACGTGCATACGCCGCAAAATCAAAACTCATTGCAAATCAAGGCTAATTGTGCGTGTGTATGGGGGTGCATGTGTGTGTTGGAGTGTGTGCGTGAGGGTGTGTGCGTTGGCTCCCGCAGACACCCACATGGTCGTCAGAAGCGCTGAGAAGGTTCCCACTCAGGTTGGGGTTCCAGGACAAGCCGTACCCCTCCTTCTGGTGCCCCCGCAACCGCAGGTCCGGACTGCACTCCCCACTGGGGTCTACTGGGGACCGGAAAACCAGTCAGTCAGCCCTTCATACCACGCCACACAGGGACAAGGTGTAGCCCTCTCTTATTCAGTTAACAAGGTACATTTACACTAATCAACCCTGGATGAAAGGCTCTGCCTGATTGGGCCAGAGACACGATTGTTACCAGACACATCCAGGCTCAGCCAGACATTAGGGTGTCATCCAGGCAGTCTCCAACACACAAACATCATCTGTGCATTCTTATACCAAATGTCACGTTTCTTACACATAGTGAAAATGACATTGTCACAACACGGTGGCTAAGGAACCTCGAGGGCAAAGTGAAATGTGCTTATGACCAACTAAAGCACCAGGTAGCAGAGACTTTGAAAAACAGACAGAAAGGAGACATGAAGAGCCACTGAGGGGGCAGGACTGGCCTGGTTTGGAGGGGTGCTTGGTGTAGTCGAACACCAGCACGTCGGAGGTGGGCGTCTTGGTGGCGATGATGCAGGGGTTCTGGGGCATGTAGCGGGCCCGGTTCACTTCCCCCTCATGGTTGATCTTGATCTCAATTTCGATCTTTCCACTCACTGAGCCAAAGCCTCCAAACTCTGGAGGCACACGCAACAGAGACAACGGTAAGACATCCTTCAGCAAGATCCATCCCGCCATATCACTTTTTTTTAACTAACAATATGTGGTGAGAGCCAATAAGATGATTGTGATTTACGCCAACTCAATTCGTCCTCTCACTTAAGTAAAAGCAAGAAGTACTCATCTTAATCTATTATATGTAACTAGTTATTTATAGTTTAATTCCACCATTTTGTCTGCTAATATTTTACTACAAAACCAGCTCTGGGAGGAGTTGTTGATGACATGAGTTCCTCTGGCACTGAGGATTGGTTTTAAAAATCCCTTTAATTACTACTACATATAATTTCAACAGCCATAATAATCAAAGCCAGCTTGGAGAGATACATTTGAGATGAAAGATGATAAAAGCAGAATGAATCTGCCATCTCATTAGGCAAATAACTTAATGGGGAATTTTTCCCCCTCGGAAATAACCACCTCCATTGGGGAGTAAGCCCTTCCCTTCCCCCTTTTCGCGATGCTCTGTGGAAGACTGAAGACCGCCTTCCCAATCACATACAGCCACAGTGCCCGCCACATCTCAGATGAGGAAGTGCTTACCTGCTGATATTAGGGGGTAAACAAAAGGAAAACTTTAGCATTTAATTGCGACACCAAAAAACAAGATTTTAGGAGGATGTCTAAAAAAAAAAAAATAATGAACAAACCTAAATGTAATACATTTGTGTAACATAGAATTTAAATGTATGTATTCTGTACTTGCACACGGCGATTAATAAAGTCGACTTCAACTCGTTAACAAACGAGGCTTAAAGATGCACTAGGCTGCTACAGTGCAATTTGCCATTCCAAACATCTGGCTCAAAACGCTCACCTCCTTTCTCACTGTCGTAGTGGGAGGCGTCAAACTGCGCGTCATCGTTGGGGATCTGGACACTGGCGATGACCAGGTGGTTCTGCTCGTCAGATGTGTGGGTTCCCAACACCAATCGATGGACAGCGTAGTCTTTCCCCTCTGGCCTGCACAGTGACGGAACAAACAGAATAGGCGTTGTCAATCTTGTTCCGCAACGCCAAGAGGAAGCGCGTCGTATGCAATTCAAGTTACTAAATGTTGACATGCATTTGGTGACCATGACGTACCGGTTGACGTCAGGAAGCCACTGGACGGTGAGACTTGGCCACTCCAACGCGTGTGTCATTACCAGATCGTACAGAAAAGGCGTGTTCTTTTTCCAGATTTTGTACTCCTCGTTTATGACCCGCTCCTCCACGGCATCGTCGTATACTGGGATAGAGAGAAACTCCACATGAGCGCTTGCTAGCTACGATCAACCAAGCGCCAACTAAATAATTTGCGCAATATTCTTAGATCGTTCACGCAAGTTACCTTTCTATATGACCCTGGAGCTAACTGCACAGAATATGCGTGTACATGCCTGAGGTAATTTCACAACAAATATATCAAACATGCGATTTCATGTTAAGGGCCCATAAGAGGCTATTCAGACACCATGTGGTACCATTTTAAAATGTGGGAGAAAAACATTGTTCCAAATTCAATCATGAGAAAAACGCTGCGAGTTGCTCTAAACCCATAGGAATCGCGCTCTACGATGTCTTTGCACACTGACCACTGAAAGGACAAGATCGGGACAGTTCAACAGTAAAGTATGTGAACCGGACCAGCGCAGAGCACCAAAACAGATTCTTAGCAATCACGTTATTACCACAGTCTTCAGATGAGTTATGACACTTGCACATTCAAAGTTCGTGTTTAACAGTTTGTATATACTGCGTCACTTAAATGCAATTTTTGCAATGTACATCAATATACACCTTTATGAATTCATCAATGGAAGGTAGGACCAATAGACCAATCACTGTAATGGGATTGCACGGTCTCCCTGAATGCTGTTCAATACGATATCACAGCTGCTTAGCAACATTATGAATTCTAAATCATTTGAACGGGATAATAAACCGGTGCCTTAATCCGCCGGCCCACATATTATAACAACGAAGCAGCAGTTATTAAAACAATATCAGAGATGAGGAATTCAAAAACGACCAGTCATAAAGACCATTGGTTCGGTAAGAAGGCAATTTTTGCAGCCCGAAGGCGGTGGGAGGTGGACCGTGTTGAGGAGAGCTCAAAACGGTATCACGAAGCTAGCTAGCCACTCATTTCCATGTCGCTTCCATAACACAGAATTGCGACATTTATAAGCTAGTGACATCGTATGCAGCGAGCTTGTGCTAGCTGTCATCTCATGCATCAAAATGGCTGATGCCGAAACATTCTGCGTAGAATGTACGAGACATACGGAGGATAATAGCTAGCTAGCTACCATAGCTACCTAACGTTAGCAAATACATAACGTTAATATAGTTAGCATTTGCTAGCTAGCTCATGACACAACATCGCCAATATTCTGCAAAGACCCATAACTAATCCAGATCGCTCCGTTTCGCGTCGACAATACAATAGCAGAATATCACTAGGTTAACATTTAAAGAATTCATTCAAAAGCATTTCTGGCCAAGTGAATTAGCCTGACTGAGAGCTCGCCACTTGACCGTTACCTAACTGAGAAGCTAGCTGCTGCCCGGCCAACTGAACGGCCTATTTGACCACTTTAAGTCTCCGCGATGTTGAGATTTTGGTGTTAGCCAGCTAGCATTAGCCAACTCGCTGGCTAGCTCGCAGAGAAGGACAACGCCGGCTGAGCTACACGCAGCAAAAGGCGTGCACATTGTACCTTCTTTGTCCGCCATTTCTTGGTGTGCGCCGGAGGTGGATGAGGTTGAGAATCAACGATCGAAAACCGTGTCCAGACGGAAAACAATTCCGCCTTCTATTTTATATTGTCTTGGAGTATGTTTTAGTTTGACCACCCGTTTCAGCCCGCTGTTTTTCAATCCGTGCTTCCGATTGAACCGACGGCGCATGCGCATGAGCGCTAAAACCGATCACGACCAATGTTGCGCTCATGCGCGGTTTCATACCGTAGTTCTCCGCAGCGTTTCATGTTATTGCCCGAGAACAGTAAGCGTTCATTTTTTTGTAAAAATATCTGTCATTAAATAATGA
Source organism: Aldrovandia affinis (assembly GCA_029706075.1). Lineage (NCBI taxonomy): Eukaryota > Metazoa > Chordata > Actinopteri > Notacanthiformes > Halosauridae > Aldrovandia > Aldrovandia affinis. Next base: position 434,586 of record JAINUG010000039.1, on the reverse strand, counting down.
CCAAATTAAGTAATTCTTCTTCGAACGAATTACCTCTTTATTCGCATTAAGTCACTGGGATTTTATTCCAAGCAGCAATAAACCTTTGTGCATATAATTTTGAGCAGGATTTGCACTCGTGTTTGAAACACGTGAATCGATCATGCTTCTGTTTTCTATAGGGAAAACAAAGGGAGGAGTGGAAGGCTGAGAAAATAAAGAAACAATAAAGAGGGAGGAGCAGCAGAAAACAGTTACAGATGTAAAGCAACTTATCCCTTTTCATGTCTGACAACTAACGCGAAGTTTTGCATACATCTCTGACTTCTCGGTGGCGATCAGGCCTTTACGACACGAAGGGCCATATTTACATTTACATTTTTTTAAACATATTTACAAAGATTTTATACCAGTGCAACGTTTGCAGCTGTTTGTTTCTATAAGGAATACAACTTAAAATATTAAATCAAAGTTAAGACCACTAAAGGAAATAAAAGTATATTTTGAAATATAAAGTTTGTTTTACCTTCAGTTTTTGCTTTTTATTATTATTATTTTTATTCAAAAAATAGGCGCCAACTTTGCACTGGTATAAAAGCTTAGTAAATCTGCCCCTTATTCTGGCAGTGTTCGATCCAGCAAGAGCGCGCGCATACGTCACCCGAACGGATTCCAGTTTCGCCACAAAGGCGATTAAAGAAAACGATCTCCAGATGGTAGTGTTACGCAGCTGGGTGGAAAGGGAACTCTCCGACACGGGGGGCTTGTCCCTCCAGCCCCAGGGTGGAGTCGAGTTGCACCCCAACATCTGAACCCCTTAAACAACAACGTACCGTTTGGTAGGCGAAAACTCCAGTGACATTCATTCTAAATGTGATAATAATGGCAATAATTGACCTTTTCTTTGTAAAATTGCAGGAACCGCTTCGATCAGGTGTAGTAACTGGGCAAATTAAATATTACAAAGGATTGTAAACAAATTTAATTCCTTTTGAACACCAAACACTGCAGCACTAGTCCACTGATGGTCAATGTTACACAACACATTTCCACACGAGACAGACCTGTACATGGCAGTAGTAAAAGTGATACAGAGAACATTTGTAAGTAGTCAATTAAACGAGGCTGGCACAACAAAATACACATTTGTGAATCATCCCTTTCTGCAGTCGAGGGAATACATGCAAGGTTAGGCTGAGGCTATGCAGAGCCATGTACATTATTATAAATGCTTTATGTTTTACTGTACGCTGATGGGAACATGGATACAGTACACATTCCCATCAACCATGAAATACACAGTGATACATTTTTCTGTAAAAACAAAATAAATAAAAATACCGGGCAGTGAAATCAAATACTTTGTGCTTCCATCTTTGCAAAATCAACATGGATGATATGCCAAACTCAATCGTATTGAAGTCGAGACAAAAATAAGACAACTCTTTGGTCTCATAAACAAATCCCTTTTTGTATTTCCCATTTAACACAGCACAGATGAGGCAAAGTGAATCTCAGAACATAATTTTGCATGTATAAAAGTGTATCACTAACACCACAGTATTTCTTTGGTTGTAAACAATAAATGGTGCCCTGAAAGTGACAGTACGCCATACTCTATAATACTGATTTTTAAAAACATTTTATTTATATCGTCCCTTGTAAATGGAATGGGCCGGTCTTGCAACTCTTGAAACCTTGTCCTAATTTTTGAAAGATTTTAAATGCATTTCCTTTATTCTGTTTGCACAGGAAAGAAAACCAGTATGCGTATATACCTCCACCTTCGAATGGATATGATAGGACTAACCTAACCTAACCTTCAGTGTCCCATTTCCTGTCAGCATCGGGCTATGTGTATTTCACTGTCTGTCCTCAAATATATACACAAGTCGAGTCATGGGATTTTACCAACGTGCTGGCGATATGAGAAATACTGTGGAATAATCTTAAGGCAATTGGAAAAAGAAAAAATGGCTGATAAAGAATAATGGTAGTGACCTAGTGCTCCCTTAGTTGTCGATTCTGTACAGTGCTACATGTGCATGTACAGCACACATTAAATAATAATATCATTTAAAAATGAAGAATAAGGGGAAAAAAGGCATGACATAGAACAGGACGTGTCCCAATACTGAGATGCTTGTGAACACAGTGTTACGTCATTTAGTAGCAGACACAGGAGACACAAGAGAGCAGGGGAGGAAAGCGATGGCTGGGCTGGCGCTGGCGATGGCCGCTTTATGTCAGTCCAATCTCTTCCAGAACACTGCGTGGGGTTTCTGCCTCCTGCAGGACAGAAAGGGAACAGCAGGGCAGGTGAGACTAGCCTGGACACCTCACTCACACAAAACTAGCAGTTACACACTCACACCAAGGGGGGGGGAATGAAGTTACGTTGTGAAGGACAGGAGAGGTGAGATGTGTTCTATGAGTGATGGCGTTATCACGAATGAGCACGACAGGGTTTCTAGTTCTGGAATGAGGTTGGATTTCAAGACTTCCACCATGGGGGGGACGTTTGGACTAGAATTAAAGAGACAGCACGTGGACCATCCTTTAAGGCTTATTTTCCGTTTCAACTCAAATAAAATAAAATATCTTTATTAATGAAGCTGTGATAAAGTCCAGTTAGATAGATGGCACCACATGGTACAAACCAAACTGCATGGCTTACGCAGGGGTGTCAAACTCATTCCATCGAGGGCCGAGTGTGTGCAGGTTTCTGTTGTAACCAATGCATTACAGCAGGTGATTTCAATTAGGTTCCCTCCTTAGTTGAAGAAGTGAGCTAATTAGTGAAATCACCTGGTGTAGTGCATTGGTTGCAACAAATACCTGCATACACTCGGCCCTCGATGGAATGAGTTTGACACCTGTGGCCTTACAGTGAACACCATGCAGCCAAATAAGTGGATCCTGCACCTACCTTATAAGTAGGTGTAAGACCTTTAAACAGGTCTACAAGGTTTCAAGTACTGTCTCTTTAACCGCTAGATTAAACACATAATCAGCAACACTTACTTTTGCATCCTAACATGAGGATTAGCACAAAATAAAGAGAATTGTGTAAGCACAAGAGTCAGCATTTACTTCACTGCAGAGGAAGAAGGAAAGCATCAACCATTTCATTTTCACCTCTCATCTTTCTCAGTTCACAACACAGATCTAAACCCAGTATTCATACATTATTAATAAAATACAGACCCTTCCCTGCTAGATATAAAACCCAGTTACAAGCTAACCGGCCTGCTTCCCTGGGACTGCTCTGGCTTCCATTGGATGCAGCAAATGTGACTGGAATGTTAACGCAGTAAAAGAAACGTATTACTCACAGGGGAATTTTCTATGTTAATCTCAAGCCCTGCCAATTTGATTTCTCGATTTGCTACAGTACAGAAGCAAAGTGCTTCAGAATTAGTTACGTTTTCAGCTGCTTGGAATACCAAAGCCAAACCTTGCAGTTTTACCCATCGTCTTTGTAAAGCAAATCTTCCTCAGACTGAGCACTGCTGAACAAAATAACCAGCCTGCACATTTTGACATTGTAAAAATGAATCTTTTCGTAATGTTATTGTAAAACAAAACTTGTTTAAAGCACACACAAAAAACCTAAAGTAAAAATCAAACATTCATGTATAAACAGCTGGATCAACATATTTCAGTGTCATTTTGAGTATGAAGGTCAGACAAATGTGTACATACAATGTCTGCCCCTGATGTTCCACATTGATGCTTTCTCAAATTCTGTGTTCAACACCAATAACTTTTATCACACACGGCATGTCTAAAATGTGCATTTGGCTTTTAGTTCCTGACAATACCTCTTTTATAAAATTAATATAAAAATGAAGGGCATGTATCCATGGAGACCTCTAAACACAATATGTAATTATGAAAAATAACATATTAACCCTAATCTTCCCCTTTACAACATAATTCTCCCAAAAATGTGAAATTCAAACGAAAGGAGACTTGGTTCAGGGTCAGCCATGGAGATGAACAAGACAAAGGATAATCTGCCTGACCTTAAACCCCAAATTATTACTCGCCATAACCAGGGAACAAGATTATTTTTAATGAAAGCGGCCTTCCTTTTTCTAGAAATTAAACTGGAATTAACTACGTCTTAATTACGACAGATGTCCTCTGGGGAAATTCAATGAGGCAGCACACGTGAGCGTTCATCCGGTCTTAGCCAGCTGTGAGAGCTATTTCTGCCTAGTAACTGTCTGCTTCTATTATGCAGTGACTCAATGAGGTACTGTATCATGACACCAGAAATGGGCGAAACTACCATATACTACCAGTAACTCACTGGTTTGAAGCAATCATTGTAATTTGTTGTGAAGAGCAAAACCTTTTTACCAGTCCAAACAAGTCAGTGATTGACAACGAATTGTAGCTCCACCCATTTTTTGGCGTTTGAACGATACATTCTCCCATCATTAACGCAAATGGAGATCCAGCTTCCGAGTCTTCATTCCAGCTCAGGTCTTAATTACACTATAGGAGCCACTGATTTGATGGGAAACGTAATCATCTTTTGTTCCAGGAACCAATCGGCTGCTGCTTGAAAGGCATCTCCACACCCTCAAGACTGTGGACCTCCAGGACCAGAAGTGGGTAAGCTTGCATCATAGGTCTGAGTGTGTGTGTGTGTGTGTGTGCATGCATACATTTGTGTGAATTTATATAAATACAAAAGGTACCCACAGAAGAGGGTAAATAAAGTACTTCATGTATTATTTCAAAAGTAAGTCAACTCAACAAAAATGGACAGTCCACACCCAAAGCTTTTTTTTTGGTTTCAGATTTTTCTCCCATTTTTCTCCCAATTTGGTAGCCAATTAGCCAACCCACTATTTCTATGTCAATCCTCTCCCCTAGTAATGTGAGTTCGCTGCCGTAGTCCTGCGACCGGTAGTGACGAAGGCGACCTGACGCCTCTTCCGAGACGGCACTCGCCAAGTGTCGACCGTAACCCCGGTACTACAGGGCCACTCTTATGCGCAGCGAACGTCCTGTCGGCTTCCTTCCCCCCTCCCTGGGGCGGACAGCCAATTGCCGCCCCTGGTGGCACTCCTGGCCAGAGCAAACTCTGGCGAGACGGGGAATTGAACCCCGGTCTCCGTGGCCGGCGTTGAACATTGTAACCACTGGGCCACGCGGGAGGCCCACCCAAAGCTTTTCTACAAGTAAAAATCGAATTGCACATCTAGGCATGTCTTACCACTCCAATTTATTATTCCATACCACTACCAAGCACATAGCCATGAATCATTACTCTAGCAAACCAAAGTGATATAACACACAGTTAATATTTACTTTGACAAATTAAATCAAGACTATGATGAAAACAGAATTAAGAACAGCTGCAAGCAACAATGACTGGGGGCCAAGCACAAAATGCCCATCAACCATCATGACTTACTGGTGTCATTAGTGTGACAAGCAAAGCATGTCTCACAGCAGATTTAAACATATATAGGTCATGTTAAATGTACTGGAAAAAAACAATATTGCATCTGTGACATATAAGCAATAGCCACCAAATTTGCCATGGTGACACATCCCATAGACCTGTATAAATATACCAAGCCTAATCAAATTCAGACATGGTTTACTCATAATTAAACATTAAAATCAATACTCCAAACTCATCAGCCTGAGTCATGTTTTTGTACACATCTGACCCACAAACCAAATTGTACATCAATTGAATTTATGGTTGATAAGATTTTAAAGGGTTTTTTTTCCCATGCATTTATAGATCACTGCTGATGTCCTTAGTTCTTGTATTCACATTAGAAGGACTGTTTGGGTATAGTACGTAATGTGTGTACATCCAATTTTACAATTATCGATCTAATGCTGAATGACATCGAATTAAACAACTATTCCATAACTATTTAGACAGTGCTTAGTACAAGGATGAAACATACCACAGTTCATGCCAATTGGTCTAACCGTTAAAGAGGAATTTACATTTAAGGAGTTTGACAGCCAATTCAAAATGTGTACCAAATCAAGTGATTATCTAAAAATGTACTCATGGGGCTTCAAGTCTATTACCTTGTGAAAATAGACCATTGAAAATTGGTCACATAATCCAATATGACAGTAAAAGCATGTGATTTATAAGTACAGTTTTAATATTGGAGTTCTTGGTTGAAATGCCCTTTGAAATGAATTTCTGTTCCAAAAGCACACATTGAATGGCAGTTCATTTTTCAAATCACTCGGAATGGAATAACAACAACCAGAACAATAATAATAGTTTTTGTGCGTTCCTGTAATGATACACATGGTATATTGTGTGGTAACTACATTAAAGGACTAGGGAATAAGATGAGAATTAAAGGAAGAATGCTCTGAGATGAAGCAAAATAACCAGAAGCCTATGACCATACTGCTTGCACCCAAAATCTACACATCTATACAACAAATATTACAATACATGAAATGAATGACAACTGAACAAAAATATGACTACAACTGCCCCATATGTGCATATATACACATACAAAATGATGTTACAATACAGATAACAAGAGGAACGTTTTCTCAACGTCTACGTCCTTGCCGAGTTTGAGTTCCCCCACAGGATGGGCTCTGTATTTTATCTTACCTTGAAGTTAGATTATTTCCTCTGGAGTTAAACAGTGTACAGGTCATTCAATTAATTTCACAATTATGAAACAATGCAATAGCTGTGCATGAAAATGAAGAGGACGCATGCTCGAAAAGGTCCGAAAAGGTTGTAATATAAAAAAGACCTCTGGTATGACTGCCTGTGCTGTAGTTCACGTTTTCAGGGTGAGGCATACATCCTGAAAGGTTCCCATGGAGACCCTGGGCCTCTATGCACCTTACATTAATGGCATATACCAAATCAATCAAAATGAGAAACAAGAGAAACAGCTTGACAGCTGGAGCTAACTGGCTCCATTATAATGTACTCCTATGCCCTGGTCTGGAAACAACAAAGACACTACACTTTAAGAAAAAAACTTAAGTCTTTTTTAAGACTAAAGGCTAAATAAACAAACAAATACGCACAAAACAAAACACATTAAAAAGTAAATTTCTTCTTGAAGAGTCCACAGGCAGAGTGATCACAGGCAACTTACTACATCTGTAAATGGTCTTATAAATGTTTCAATAGTCATAAGTTGCCATGTATGTATCATGAAGTGGCAGACACAGTAATTGCTTCCCAGAAAATTGACTGAAGCCACCGGAATGTTATATAGGTTATTTGCATTTCCGTGTTTTTGTAGAAGACATTCTGAACAGTCGTACCTCTGAACCCTTCCAACACACACACACACACACACACACACACACACACACACACACACACACACACACACACACACACACACACACACACACACACACACACACACACACACACACACACACACACACACACACACACACCTGACCTGGGTCAAATATGTATTTGTAATACTTTAGATGCTGGTGAAATTTGTAAAACACTGTTGCAGATCCCTGAACATTGAAATATGTTGCTAACCAAAATATACAATCAAATGAGAGAAGAAATTTTGTCCTGGATATTGGTGAAAATAGATGTCTTCTTTTAAAATTGCCAGTAACCTACAGGAATTTTAAAAGGTTAAAGTATTTAAAATTATACTTATATAGTTATTAATTACTTAGAATGAGTTGACCCAGCTCTGACACTGACACTGACACTGACACACACCAGATGGAGAGGTGGCAATGAGAGGGGTGTGTGTGAGACACGTTTGCTGCTGGATGGATGGAGTTGAGTGATGGGGTGACCGTGCCCGGGACCAAGAGACGCTGCTGGTGTGAGGAAGGGGGCGGAGCCAGGCACCAGGGGGGAGGGGCTCTGCATGCAGGGTGAGCCCATGGCAGCAGCATCAGCAGAGCAGCTGTTTAGTACACAGGCACGTTAAAATATTAATGTCGGAGAGAATCGTACAAAAACATGCTCATATCGCAGTGCATAAAGCCTGCCAGGCCACACCCACTTCACACCCCACCCACAAGCCAAAAAAAACAGGGGGGAGGAATACAGGGTACGAGGACACGGAGCAGTGGGCAGACCACAGCACCCACTCCCCTGTCTCACTGCTGGACTACACACCAGGGAGGGAGGGGTGATGGGAAAGAGGACAGAAAGCTACAGTTTCAGTTTATAGCCTTTTCTGCCATTTGCAATGGTCACCTGTACCAAGCACATTTAATCAAGCTAAACAATAACTTAAACTTTTTAAGACAAAGAAATCCAGTATTCTACTTTTTTTGTTGCCTTTTGTCACATGCCTGTATTGTAATATAAAGATGCAAGGCCAACAGTAGTCTAAGCAATATTCACTGTGACTGCAGTGTGTAGCTGTCATCTCCGAAAAGGTGTGGAATGCAAAGACCCCCATTCCAAAGCCACAGAAACAAGGCTATAAGCTGCTAAACGGGCCAAGGAGACGAGGCAGAGGAAGCTGATGATTAAATCCAACTCAATACGAGCCAGATGGTATTACTTGCATGCGCATGCTGTTGCTCACTCTTTAGCATTTGTCATTCTAAACTTACCTGTGACACCTCATCCAGTCCACCCTTATTAATTCTGACTGCATCATACAGTAGCCCAGGGCAGCTGGCGCACTCACACACTCCTCTGAGGCTAACAGCATTCACTCAAAGAGATGAGCTTCTCTGCTCACTACAATCCATGAAGGACAAAAGAAAAACTGTCAAGCTTTCAACTCCCTCCAGAACTAGGGGATTAGAAATGGACTTGGGTTTCTAATAAAGTCTTTGGGGGTAACGACAAGGACGATGATGTGGTCTATTGCTAGAAGTGGAGCTAATAGCACTTCCAAACACATATAATCACCTCTGTACTTCTAATGCTGGAATAGACCGGAGGACTCGGAAGCCATACTAGGAACCAGCATGCCTAAAGGGCAAAGATTGATGTGTGTCAATGACATTTTACGGTGAAATCGGTCCACCGATAACACGGCTGTTACCCACCAGGATACGACTGCGGCCACGGGCAAACCGAAGCAATAAAGAGGAAATACGTTCTCACAGTCCATTAATCTCCCATCACCAGTCGTCGCCTGGTCTTCAGTACCTGTAGCTCCATCATGGAAACACCTTTCCAAGACCCTGTGAGGTAAGCATCGATCATAACCTAGGAGTGGCCAGGTAAACCAAAAGAGCACGTGACCTTAGAAGTCCAAACATCAAACTTTAAAAGCTGTCAACATCATGACTCAAACTTGTGCAGCCTTGTAGGTCGGCAGCTCCATGATAAACCGATAAACTAACATGGCTTTTTCTGTCATGTCACGCACCAGCGATTGGTCAATCGGGCGCCCACAGTCTGCCTGTAGAACCTACACATGAAGTGTTCTCCTCCAACTCAACATCTACAAGCTTAACCGGTGGACCGCACAGTTAAAAGAAGCAGCGACTTGACCGTCACGTGTTTCGGATATTGGCAGAGGGGGTTAAAACAACGAACGCACACAAACAAACTGGGAGAAAATTGGGTTAATTTTTTGATTACATTTGAAAAACATTTGAGCTCGTTACTGCAGTGAGAACAAGAGCTTCAGCTAGATACGCCTCTGGGAGCCTTTAGACATTTTCTGTAACATTTTTCTTTCTTGTTACCATGATATGAAACTCATAATCCCTGCCTTAAAGAGAAATCACAGTTAATTCTCCAACAGCTTGACAACAGCTTGTCTCAAGCCAGACCTTTCATGTACCAGCAAGAACGCACAGTCTGGCGAATAGAAGTAGCACTGTGCTTCACTTTGCGTACACTGTGTGAACACCACACTTCAGAAATACTGAATTAAAAGGGTACTTAACATAAGTTTAATAGTGTTGTCACAAAGAAGCCCGTGGCTTCCCTCCAATGAAGTTATCACCTGTAAAAATGCACCACTCCTGACTCAAGCCAGGGCCTGTTAATCCAATTGCACCGTAATGGGCCTGGTTTTTATTAAGTCTGTTTGATATGCAACGGTATTGCGTATTGTATACAGGCAAATACTCCACATTAAAAGGGAAGGGAAGGTATCTGAGGCTTAAGAGAACCGTACCTAAAGCACACAAAAGGTATGCCTCAAATTCAATTCACTGGATTTGTACGAAATCCCTCATTTGTTTCGAATACTTTCAGTCTAAGCAACTTCTCTGTTGGCAAAGTATCATTTAGCTTCCTTTCATGTCACATAGCCCGCATTGCTTCTACGTGTACTGTGACAATTCACTTGCTAACAGCCCTACAGTACAATCAATTTCATATGATTTTTGATGACAATGTCTATATTCTGCCCCTATTCTGCCATGCCATCACCCCGTGCACAATGTGCTGAGAGCGGGCTGGTAAATCTGAATCTAGTTTGGAAATACATGGATGAAGGACAGAGTTTCTGTGACAACATGGAACGGGGGGGAAGTCCACCTGGGGGTGTTTTTTTCTCAGGTACTGATACCTGGGATGAAGTGATAGCTGAAGAGTCAGGCCCAGACTGGTGACAGCCACCACCACCACCTGCCCTCTGTTGAGAATCCATCAAACTCCCAGTGCAGGTATCCGACATCTCACTGTCAGATTACATTCATCCAACAGAATGAATCCACAACGGGAAGACGGCAGTGATTCCCTCAGCCCTTGTAATCAAGTCACAGAGAAACAAACCCCAATTGCCTTTTCCCCGTTTTCCCTGGGGCGTGGGGAGAGAGAAGTAAAGAGCAATTCCTTCACTCTGAGAAGCACTCATAACAAAAGCCCTCATCCATGCATGCGGGGGGGGGGGTGGCACTGCAAACTGAAAGGAAAGAAGGATGTGAAAGTGTATGGAAGAGTAAAATACTCAAAAATGCTTTTCCCAGTCATGCAAATTGGGAGTTTAAAGCAGAGGCCAAGGATCTCAGAAACTCCAGTCCCGGAGGGCCACAGTGTCTGCAGTGTTTCTGTGGCTTCCTCTCAATCAGCAGCCATTTTAGGCCTTGGGAACAAGGCTTGCGGACTCTTTAGCCAATCAATGACTGAACTGAACCAAAACCCGCAGACACTGCAGCCCTCTGGGAATGGAGTTGGGAGACCCCTGGCCTACACACTTTGATGTGGCCTTGTGCGTTTCCCCCAGGGTACCACACAAGGCGAGAGGATCAAAGTGTGGGCGCATCGCACTGCATCGCACACTCTGGAGGGTCACGCCGCCCCCTCTGGTCCGGCGTGGTATTTACCAACAGCCTGGAGAATCTCCTCGAGGAGGGAGGAGTAGCCAGCCTCCACTTTGTGCACTACATCTCCTCAGAAGGCAGACCTCCCCAGTCTTCACTCTGACACTACAAACACAGAACTGTGCGAGTCAGAGGCGCTTCACTCTGCAGCGCTCTCCACCGTCTCCCAAAAATGTTTTATGTTTAATTTCACCTTTATTTTGCCCCACTGAGATGAGGAATCTCTGTTTCCAAGGCCTTGTATTCATAAAGTGCCTCAGATCATTAGTGCTGATCTAGGATCAGGTTTCCCCTGTCCATATCCTTACCTTATCCATTATGAGCTAGAAGGCAAAACTGATCCTAGAATACATCCTTTAGGAATACAGGCCCTGGTGAAAGCTGGTCTGGAAGTGAAACCGTTGATGACAAAATAAATAATGTTTTAAAAAAAAAAGAAAAAAACACAAAAAGAGACTGCTAAAACAGAGCTAAACTATACAGAAACAAAAAAACACATTTAGCGGAACTTCCTACAGGAAGTGTAGGAAGAGGTCATAAATAAGGGAGAGGGTCAAGGTACTACACCTACTAACACATTGTTAACATACAACAGGGAAGATTTTATTTCATTTTATAACCAACCTATGTTTTCCAATACCATCTGTGGTGCTTCAGATGAAAAAATTAAAAAAATGAATGTTTACAGTGAGATGGCAAAAAAGATGATTTACTTGACAGCTCAACACGGCAGCTAACACATCACAGCTATGCGGTGTCATGGCTGCGGCTCTGCCAAACACCAACAAGGACTACATTTTTATGTTAATTTACCCGGCAACAGTAAAAGCGAGACGCAAACTGCAGCGGTTTGAATGAAGTGCATGCGCACGCGCGCGCACTGCGGTGGGAGACTGAAATGCACAGAACACTGAGGTGCAGCATCAGTGCGACACGAGCACTGAGCCACTGCCTGACTGCTAAAGTGTTAAAGATTTTATGATGAGATATCATTGTCATTCTCCTCTCCTCCGCTCAGCGGACTGCACATTTAGGTCAGGGCTCTGCTTCTGTTCTCTGCCGCGCACACTCAGGCTTTGTTCCTGGCCCCACGCGGCCGCCTGCCTAGTTATCACAGCGCTGCTCATTTCTGAAAGGCCAGATCTACAACAAAAAAGCTACCCCCCCCCCTCCACAGACAATTTATGAAGCTTTAAAAAAAATTTTTTTTTACAGGAAATCAATCTCTGTGGATAACCATGGAGCACTGATTGAAGGCATTTAGACTGGTCTGTTCCACACATCTGGTTTAAAACAAAGCTGCCAAATTAAGACAATGAATTATTTACTTTCCGGGTACAGAAGAGAACAATGCAGTACAAAGGAAGTATGTATTGAAGCCATATGTGCTCGTTTTCTGGGGGTTTTTTTTTTTGGCAAGCGAGGCTCGAGACTGAATAGAACATTAGCGATTGCGATTCCCTGGACCCTGTGGATCTGAAACGGTTGTCAGAGTCGCAGAGTCAGGAGAGATGAAACGTACACATCTGCAGCATATATTACCAACTGCATTACCAACTGCAGTGAAACCGTTTTCAAAGCTGCAAGGACTACGGAATTTACGTGGAACCTTTCTAATAAGTACCAGCGCATTGATCTCAGCCAAATCAGTAAGGCTTGTAACTGAGGTAGGGCGAATGGGAGCATCACTAACCAGCAAATATTCCATGGACTCCTCATTGTACTTGTCAGCAGGAGACATTGAATAAATTCAGTGTCACAAACGACAAGGAAAATGGAACTTGGGTTTGAGCGAACAATAGTTTCTCTGGCTTCTCTGTTTCTAAGAGAAAATATATGTTGCCAATATTTTGCCACTACACTAGTTTTGATTTATTACACAGAATTAATAGTGTCAAAATGTACATTTAAAGTATGTTTAAAACTGGGCTGCCACATGCCAGTAACTACTATATCATTACGTTCACAAACTCAAGTTAAATTTAAACCACGTTTTCTCATTTCTAACACTTAACAACAGAAAATATGATATCATACATGTTCATTTCTGTTCAGAAATGGGCATGCATGCTGTTACTGGCATGTGGAGGCCGGTATGTAGTTATTAGTGATTCGCTTGGCAGTGGACACAGCTACAGCTATCAGACTAACCTCTAAGGGATTACATTTGATTAACGGCTGTTAGTATTAGTGAACTGTACCTGGAAAGAGGCGAATCTGTAAGTCTATATTCTGAAATTCAGAAACAAGAAGTAAACAATAAATAAATATAAGCATAAACGGAAGTCCCAGGAAAACAACAAAGTCAGTCTCTCTGTTGTGGCACAATGCCCAGTAAAAAAAAAAAATGCAACAGAAATTCAAATGATGACAATGTACCATTGTGTACTAACCTAAGTCTACCAGTACAGCCTACGACTCATTTATATGACAACAAGTTTTACAGTGACTCTAATGTTAACAATTGTAAATAATTCTGTAACCGTGAACACTCATCTTTCTCTGCATTAAAAGGAGCATTGTTGAAATATGATGGTCTTTGGGGTTATTGCATATTAACCATAAGACTGGCTTATATGCGTGGAAGCACGGTGGCTGTTTGTAAATGAATTAAATCAATCCCAGCTGGAGTGGTAGTTTTGTGGTTGAGACGGACCAATACAACAGCTATGGAGAACCATCCAGGCCCTTCGGTCTTAGTAAGTGTACAGTGAAAGGCCAGGCACTGAAGGTCCATTCCTCCCACAGCATTTAGAGAAACAAACATGGCTGTTATATATCGGCTCAGGCGGAAGAGACACAGCGACCAGCGCGGGCGGATCGGAAAGGGCCGGGCCGGGCCCAGAGACACGGACAGCAGTCACATTACGCGACAGGCTACAGTTAGAGAGGGGGATACCCACAGCAGAGGTGGGGGGCGGCGTCCGTGCCTTACCTCCTGCAGCAGGTCGGCCTGCTCAATGGCCTTCAGCACGTTCTTCTTTGAGGTCTCCTGGGCCTCGCCGCCCAACAGGAACTCATCCAGGATGAAGTAGGCCTTCTCGAAGTTGAAGATGATGTCCAGCTCGCACACCTGTGAAGGGAACAGCGGTATCGCGCTGACACACGCAGGTGGAGCCAGGCCTAGTGCAGAGGATGAACTGGCAATGGCTGCCGAGGAACGTCGCCATCAAACTAATCATGTCGGCTCATTCCCATGAACTCCTGCGAGTGCACTCATGTTCTCCTGCGTCGTAAGTCGCTCTGCTAAATGAATGTAATGTGATGCAACGTATTCCTTTCAGTTCCATTCATGAAAATAAGAACGTCAGGATTCTGATCGATGGAAGGGCTCGTTTCTCCACAACGGGTGTTTTCTCAATGACACAACGAACGCGCTCAAGGCAGCAGATACATAATATCACCTAGTGAAAATCTTCTAAATGACTCAAAAATAAATGTATTGTGTATCATAAATGGGACAAAATGCATTGCAAAGGGTCCAGTGGTTACAACGTTCGACGCTGGCCACGGACACCGGGGTTCGATTCCCCGTCTCGCCAGAGTCGGCTCTGGCCGGGAGCGCCACCAGGGCGGTGATTGGCTGCCCGCCCCAGGGAAGGGGGAGGGAACCCAACAGGACATTCGCTGAGCATAAGAGTGGCCCTGTAGTATTGGGTTGCGGTCGACGGCCTGGTGAGTGCCGTCTCGGAGGAGACGATGCATCACCTTCATCACTACCGGTCGCAGGACTATGGCAGCGAACTCACATTACTAGGGGGGGGTTGACATAAAAAAATAGCGGGTGTAATTGGCTACTAAATTGGGAGAAAATGGGATAAAATCAGTAACAAAATCTTTTTCTTTATAAAAAATAAAAAATTTTTTAAATGCATTGCAATGAAACTCATCTGAGCTTCATCGCCATAAAGTAATGGACTGCAGAGGATGTTGAGAGGGCGGGGAGACTCACGCTGCCAAAGTACTTATCCAGCAGCTCCACGTATCGGTGGATGATCTCCAGGGTGATGAGCTCGTTGTCCTGGTTTTCGATGGCGCAGCAGAAATACAGACTGGCGTACCTGAAAAACAGCGCAGGGTCACCGTCTCGATGTAAACGCGCGCGCCACTCCCCTGGGAACACAGCGCCACGCTCTTCCTCCTTTCACTGAAACAGAAGGGAAATCAGCAAGAACAATCTGCTCGCAACCTAGATTTAGCGACGCGACCCATTATGTAGGCCAGCTGTATAAATGGAGTGTACGCAATTAAGTGTAAATTGTGTAAGCGACTAGGGAAAAGAGCATCTGCAAAATGCCTAAGATGTGTAAAGTTATTTTTAAAATGGCAAAACCTTTTTTGTAGCATGAGCGACTGGACATTTTACAGATTGAGCGTCGCACAGGAAACTTCAATATATCATGTCCCAAAAGGAGCCGGTCATCAAACTGATGGTCTACTGTGAAAAGTGTGGTCGGCAGGCCTGCCTTGCAGCAGGTTGCCGATGCCGTCTTGTGTCGTTGTTACATTACATTAATTTAACATATGCTCTTATCCAGGGCAAGAGAACGTAAATGCATCCACGTGTGTTATGAGCAACAACGCATAGACCTGGCTAACAACACTCCAAGACCAACGAGTGTACCTGCAACATCACTAAAGCAGGCATTTAGCAGACGCTCTGGAGAAGACTTACAGTTTACATTTCTATACAATGCATTTATCCATTTATACAGCTGGATATTAACTGAAGAAATTCAGGTTAAGTACCTTGCTCAAGGGTACAATGGCAGTGCAATCCCACCTGGGGATTGAACCTGCAACCTTAACATTAAAAGCCCATTTCCCTAACCATCATACCACACTGCCGCCTGCTAAGCACTACTGTAAGTCAACAATGCCCAAACTAGAACCATGACAAATATTGTAAATGCATACAGAGATACGCACATCCAATGCCATTAAAAATTTATTAAAAATCTAAAGCCGCCAAAGGATTTACACTGTTCTGGCACGCCATCACGCCCAGACAGGCTGGCAAAAAGGGCAGCCACTGAGGATCCAGGACTTCACTGACACGCGAGGTCGCCATCAATCATTTTAAGTGGAGCCGCACAGGGACTAGACCCTCTTGCCCAGACCATTGCACTCGGGACGTTTCGATCAATTGGTCTGTAATACACAACAATTAGTGAAGCGTTCTGCACGTCTGCACTGAGCAGAGCAACGAGCAGTGCTAGAGGCTTCTTTTCAAATACGCCCTATTTACATTTCCCTCCTCATGTCGACCCAAGAGCTGACCCCCCCTCGCTTCTCTTGCTGGTTACCATGACGTTCATTAAATTCCTACAGAACCTCCAGAGGTTCGTCCTTGAATATATTACATGCTGCATGTTTTTAAACAGTAGTACATCTGTGTTTGCGAAACACAGGAAATGGCATATCAGTAATGACGACCGTACTACAATGCGCTTCTTTCAACCTTTGGGGTTGACTTTTGTTCTGAAAGCCCTTCAGCAGAAGTATGGGCATCGTGGCCTTGCCCTCACCGTTCATTAAGACCCTTGATACACGGCAAAAGACATCATGCCTCCTTTTAAACGTCTGACTGTACATAATATTGAAGGTGGCAATGCTCTTGTGAAAGGAACACAAAGTTGTTTTTTTTGGGGGGGGTTTCTCTCCTCTCTACCTTTGATTGATGGTGAGAGAACTTTTTTTTGCCTGGAGCTGCAAGGTCACACACAGGTGACACATACAGGAGTACAGTGTGGAACTGCTGGCTGTGGATCAGTGTGGTCTCCCGGTGTCCAGAGCGAGCTTGTTAGTTGGCAAGGCAACTGTAGGTAATGAGGCAAATATAATCTCTCGCTCTCTTCTTTTCCCACCGGTCTTAAAGTACCCGCTTTCGTTTCTTCTCATAGCCCAAAGCTAGGAATAAAGCTACAAAAAGCTGCCAACAATACTAGTGTGCTTAGTATTTTGCGTCCTTTATTACAGTTTAGTGGCAACTGCTGTATTTATGTGAAAGAATGTGTACAACCTGGGGCTTCATGCGTGACCAACATTTTTTTTCCCAATAAGCCAGAAGCCAAGGTTAGAACAGAAAGAGTCTGATAGTTGGATAGAAACAGTCACAGAATATCCAAAGAAACACGCTTCTCTAAACTTCTGCAAAGAAAAGGGAAATAGAACAAATTTCCCCTCAAACAGAAGTTGGCAGTTATTAATGAGTGAGTAAAAACTTGACATCATATTTGCATGCATGCACGCACACACATATATATATATATATGAAACTGAGGTGTGGAGTTCATGGTAGCACTTCCCTATGTGACAGACCAAACTGGTCTAGTATAAAAACAACATGTCCCATATGTACACCTACTGTAAAGTACATGGGTGCCTTCACAACCTTCACACCCTGTGGTAATCAGACCAGTGTTTGGAACTCAGCGACTTCAACCAATCATTGTGTTGTGATGTGAAGAGAAAAACCTTTGATTGGTTCAACAAAGTCAGTGATTGACAGCCTATTGTAGCTCCACCCATTTTTGGTGTCAGATACTTTACCTCATTCTCCCATCACTAGTTACTGGCAATTAAACATATAGGGGTTGTTTGAATCCTCACCGCAGTGCACCGATTAAGAGTGCCTCTTATCTGGCCTACCGGTCGCAGGACTACGGCAGCGAACTCACATTACTAGGGGGATTGATGTAAAATAGCGGGTCTGATTGGCTACTAAATTGGGAGAAAATGGGATAAAATCAGAAACAAATGTAAAAAAAATTTTTTTAAAAGAGTGCCTCTTATTTTTCAAATGCCACAGCGGCGTGGACAGAGGCCGCCGTCGGGGGTCACTGACCTTTTGTAAACGATCTTGAGATCCCTCCACTCCAGGAAGCTGCACATCTTGGGCTTGCGGGCCAGCACGGTCTGCACCAGCTCGCGGGTGATCTTCTTCTTCTCCTTGTCCGACAGCGGCACGTACCACTTCTGCAGCCTCAGCTTCCCCTGCCGGCTGAACAGCAGCATGAACTGCATCTGGAGGAGGTGGAGGTGGGGGTGGGGGTGGGGGGGGGGGGGGTTTCCGAGAGGACACACGGTCACCGTCACGCATGCAGGTAAGAAGGAGAGAGTGGTCACATTGCTTTCATATGACCGTAGAGGGCAGACGTGACAACACATCACAACACTGTGTACCAAATACATCTGCAAGAAAATACAAATGTAAAAACATAATAATAATGATAATATATATGATATAATAATATATATTATATAATGATAATGCACACTGAACTCCATGTTTTTACCTCACCACTGAGTATTTTAAGGAACTACGACGGAGCCACCCAGCCCCATGTCCCCGGTGCAGTTAAAAATGTCAAATCTCAGTAAATTCAGCATACAGTATACATTTTGATGCACAGCCCTTAAAATTCCAGAGGGATGTGCTCTGTAAACACATCGGCTCCATAACAATGGCCACAATGTACTAATCGCAACTGAGGTACTGTCTGGAATACTGAAAGAACACAATGATGTGGGCACCGGTTCAAAATCTGGAGTCACTGCATTCCTATCAGCTAAACTGCTTCTTTGACCCACACCCAGCACGCTTGCCTTGGCTTAAGGGAGTACTAGAACATATATAAATAAATGGACCAAAGATATAAATTTACAGTGTTTTTTTTTTTTATTGTTTTCGATTCTCTCCTTTAAATTCGTGCCAAGGCGTTTTACTTTGTCAAGTATTGGTCACAAGTTGAACATCGGTGATGGATGTATGGATGTGGTCCTGTCACGTATTAGCAATAAATGACAAATAAATGCACGTGATTTTTAAACGTGGGAAGACTGCAAATGGCACACACAAAAACATCCCTAAAACGACCACCACTGTAAGCATTGGACCATATACCTCTAAAAAAAACGCTAATGAAAAAATAACAACAGAATACATGCTAAGGTGATTTCACTCAATTGTCACGTCTTCAGGGTTGGTTATATCAATCCCTGCCACAATGTTGCAATCTGATATAAACACAGCACATTTCAAAAAGGGCGTTAAACCAAACCAGCAGCCTGGGGCCATGAATTTATACACTATATATTGAGGTTTAACAATGAGCTTCTTAATTAACAGGTACATTTTGCTTCAATTATATTTTTTAAGCTAAATCCTCATTTGGTCTGCTGCTCGGTTTGTTTTAACATTACTCATTGTCACTAATTATATCGAGTGAAATTAAACGAAGACGTTATCTCGTAAAAGAGATGAAAGGTGAACTTTGCCGTGCCGCACATCCCGTCGTGGTGCGGCTGGCTCGTGCTGAGTGGGACACTGATCAGCCGCGCGCGTCTCGAGCATCCGTGCACTATATTCTAACGCTTTTAGCCCATCCCCACTTAGCTTGCTAACTAGTTAGCTAGCTAGTTCCACATCCAGAAAATAAACAACCATTTATTAGTGTAACTTCACAACGAAATGTAGACACGGTCGCTAGCTAAACGACTCTTACGTAATGCTTGCACAGTCGGTTTATATGCTCGATTTTACGCTCGTTTTTGCTTTATCTAGCTAGCTACCTAATTAACACCAGCCAGCTAGCTAGCTAGCTAACCCAGCAGTTGCTACGTCTAGACTTTTAACAGACAATACTGAAGAGCTATATTTTCGCATTCGCCGAGCTAAAATCGCTTTCTTATAAGTTTAGAGCGCCAAACGACTTACCTTCAAACCTGTATTTAGACTATCGATGCACAAATCGTTGGCATATGTTGTTCCAGAGTTTAATAGTTACGAGATACTCCGCTCTGCTCACCTTCGTTTTTTTTCTGTGATAATCACGTACGACTGTCAAGTAGCCGCTATTTCTTCATTGGTTTACCGACTAGTTTCTTGGGTTTTCATTGGTTTAAAAAATCCGTTATTCCCGCCCACATCTACAGAGTGGCCCATTGCTGTGTAGGCCCTGGCTGGTAACATTATTTTTTTTGCGCTCAGTTTTTATACTGATCCGGGATCAGTATATAAACCTGTAAACTAAATGTTTGGTGGTCGGCAACTGATCTTAGATCTGGAAATTACCCAGAGTCGCCCTGGCACGTAGCAACTATAACTTTACCGTTGTTCACGGCCTCCTGTCTGTGTTGTCTGGACGAGGAAATGGTTTCTGACTTTAGATTACATACGAATATAAATTGTTTATCTTATAATTATATTATAATTGAATTCCATTCAAAATCAGTCAATTAAGGAAGTTATTTGAAATTCGATTCATGATTTGGAAAATGCCCATCATGTTCTATGACAATTTTCCCGTTAATTTTTCAATGAATTAATTTGATTTCAATAAATTTTTCTAAATTAACCGAATTGACCCCAACTCTTAAACTTGATTTAAAATGTAAGATAGTAAAATGTATGTCACTCATATAAGGACACTATGTCTTACAAAATGTGAAGAATCCAAATGCTAATAGAAGGGTTTGGAATTATTTATACCCGTAACACAGGTATAGGTAACTGCCGAAATGAAGGAAGCACCGACAAAGTGTCTTAATAGTGTGTTGGGCCACCACGAGACAACAGAACTGCTTCAATGCCCCTTGGCTTTTACTGAGCTGTGATCTGTGGATACAGGTTTATAATAACTTTTCTTCACTGTTTCTCACAAGCGACTGTTCCTCAAAACAGCAGGATCAAATAATAATATAATTCACTGTTCAAATAGCACTACATACCCTATAAGGAATATTACTGTTAGAAATATATTACTTTCATAAAGTAGCTTCCCTTGCATACAGCTCACCAAAAACATGAGAGTAACTACACAATTAATATGAATTTGGACCTTCAAGCAAACTACTCAGAATTCCAGATTTGTATTGTTCTTTAGACAGTTATATAAATTCTTGTTACTTGCCAAGTCTCTATCAATGTTTTAACAGAATTTGCACCATAATTTGCACCACATGGTTAAGGCCAACACATGCCTCTTTTAAGAGTACCTATTATCTCCCTTTATAAGCCAGTCAAGGTAAAAGAATGTTACATTTACCAGATTGGAGATGTCCAGATGGGATGGAATCTGCAAAGGGCTATCAGAGTACTTCTATATGTTGTATGCAATAGCTTACCTTAACTTACCTTTGTGTGATGTTTTGACTTATTGCTAAAGAGGTTTCAGTTCACAGTTGAATTCACACTTCTACCAGAACAGTTCCTCCTCCACCCATTCAGATTTCGCAAGCACGTTGTTTGACATCCTGTTGTTGCTCATGCCTAAAAATGAGTAGAGTAAAAGCCACTTTTGCAATAGTAAAAAAAAAAAAAAAAGCACTTCACATTTTAGGCATTTAGCAGACGCTCTTATCCAGAGCGACTTACAGTTTATATTTCTTTACATACAATCCATTTATACAGCTGGATATTTTACTGAAGCAATTCAGGTTAAGTACCTTGCTCAAGGGTACAACGGCAGTGCCCCACCTGGGAATTGAACCTGCAACCTCTGAGTTATAAGCCCAGCTCCCTAACCATTACACTGCACTGCCAGCCTATTACTACTATACTACTTTCTACAATACTGTCTTTCCATCATTTGTCACTCCAATTTGGAATGGCCAATTGCAACCATCTGTCCCAGCGCTGTCGCCTCCTCTGTCATTTCAGGGAGGGGCCACACTTTTCTGCATTCTGCACAGCCAGCTGAGAGAAACTTGAAGCTGGCAGATGGATTTCAGGTGTCTGAACAACCAGGGGAGGCGTTAGCGAGCAATGAGGTGTGGTTTATCCTACAACAGGGTTCCCAAAATCTGTTCCTGGAGGGTTGCAGGGTACTGCAGGCTACAGGGTGATTATAAGGTTTTTGTTTTCATCGTATAATCAGCAACCAATTTGAACCCAAGAAGCCAGGTGGGTTAACTGAGTAATCAACTGCTCTAAGTAATCAATGTCATAAAATCACAATTAAAATCAGCAGACCCTCCAGGAATGCATTTGGGGAATCCTGCCCTACAGTCCTAACTTCTCACTCCCTGAGCCACACTATGGTCAATTAGGCTTCAACCCACCACAAACTGCAAGTCACAGTTAGTACCCTCACAGAAAAATCTAATGAATTTATGAGAAATGTCCAAAAATACATGCACATATGTGATTACACATGAATACCTGGAAATGTGAAATCACACTATATAGAGCAGACACTCCTAAAGGATCTTACACTACTTTGAAGCACAGTAGGCAGTAAATGTCATTGGTGTCCATTTTGTGTTAAACTGGCTTTTGAGTGGAAAGAATAGCTTTGTAAACAGATCAGATCTACAGACAACCCCTTGCAAGCCAGTCTAAACCCCAGATGACAACCAAGAGTATTTCAAACAGACTATTCACCTTTGGTTTTGGGATATAAAACCATTTGTAACAATTCGATTTTGTTGGGGTCATAATAAGCTACCAATGAACAGATATGATTACAAGACAAAGCCAATTAAAGTTTCATTCAATTGTTTTATGTGGCATCTTGCATGTTTTCCAGTTCCATGGCAAACAAATTTCAGATTTGATCGTTTTTGAATGTCTAGCAAGATAAAGCGCACGAATACAGCCCTAAGGATTGAGAGTAGTGGCAACAGTTGTAGCATTTAAAATGAACGGTTTTAGGGTCTGCGAGAACATTTGGGCAAATATTCCGGTGTCGAACATTAGCACGCATATAGGCTGTCCATAAATTTGTTTGGCGGTCGTATTTTAATTTTTTTTTTTTTAAACCGGTCGTCACCTCGGCAGAATATTTGAGCCAGCTACCACCACTCGCTTGGCCGAGCTAGCGGCGATGCGCTGGTTGATTTCTAGTCAGCGATTGAGGTCAGGAATTTCGCAGGTAGGCTAAGACAGTAACACCATGACAAATGTATAAGAAAAATGCCTTTAATACAGATTTAAAATAAATACATAAAATATTATAAAGACTGTCGAAACGGGTTGGGTGCTGCTCAGCGCACTCAAGCGCCTTCTTCCCCAGAGTTCCTTTTCGGGCGTAGAAACTCAACCGCCAAGTGGACTTCCTGGCGGGTGATGGTGCCCCGCTTGTTGCATTTTGAAAGCCGTGCAGCCTCGGACACCACCAGCTGGAACGCCTCCCCCGAGAGGGATCTAGGCACCCTGGTAAACTTGCTCGCCGAGTCGCCCTGTAAGCAGTCAAAATAATGAAAAAAATGTAACAGCATTTCGCAGTGAAGAAATGTCAGATGATCGAGAAACCGAACCTCCTTCTGGATCCTGTAGATGTAAGTGGAGTAGGCCTTTGATTTTCCCTTCTCCCGCCGGCATGGCTTGGTTGCCCTCTTCATCACTTTCACGCCAGAGGCCTTCATAATCGTCACAGAAAGGACTGGAGCTATGCATTAAGCAATAGACGCAAAACCAATATTTATCTCAATGCCACTTCTCCCCATAAAATAGCCTCACAGCCACCACAATCGTTTACCTACTCACCAGACTTGGACTTCAACAAGAAAGTTTAACGTGACTTCGAACAAGCTCGTTATATACCCACGGCCTGTTTACAGACAGCTGGTGTCAGGCTGAAGCATATTTGTCAAATTCTGAAACGATTAAATGCGTCCCACTAAACGTCTAATTGAAACAAATTTTCAACGCTTGCAAGCAATTATTGTCAATTATCTAGTGTTAGCGATTTCAAACCAACGTCTATATTGCTGCAGGGTAATAATGTTAACTGGAATTTGGGGCATGCAATCGCAGAAAAAACCCGCAACAACCGAACACATCCAAATTAGACAGTGAATGCAAAAGTAGGGCACGGCGAAACTCAACACCCATTTTTGGGGTTTCTTAATTAAACTCAAAATGTAGAATGGTAGAATTGTATAAGTTTAAGGATAAACGTTTACAAGTGAAAGCCATGTAATATAATTGCATTATTAAAGTATTTATGTTTGTGTTGGATATGTCATTGAATGGTAAGGTACATAGTACAGTTAATACTACATACAAGGGCAAATATTAGTTGGTTAACTTGTAATCAAATGCCTTAATTGATCATTTTGTATGACTAAGGTGAGTCCCCCTCCAGGACAGGTTGGCCACTTTGATAAAGGTTCATAGGAACCTGTTCTGGAGGGCACCTATGCTGGTTACTCACTATGCCAGGGTTGATTGTATTGAACCTGGCTCAATTTCAAGTTGGTTGCTGATTGTAACAAAACCAAAACCTCACACCCTGGACAGCCCTCCAGGACCTATGCCAGGGGAGGTTTGATCAATTAAGGCTGAGTAACCCTGACCTGCAGCCCTCCAGGACCGGATTTGGGGAACCCTGACATAGGTAAAGTATGGTAAAGTTGAATAGGTTTGGGATGGAAAATGAATATGTAGCTTAGGTTAGGCACCCCATCCCCCTAAATCAGGGGTGCCCAAGTTCAGTCCTGGAGATCTACTGGGTGTGCAGGCTTTTGTTCCAGCCCTTCACTAACACACCTGATTTGAACATTCATTGCCTTGACGAGCAGTTGATTAGTGGAATCAGGTGTGTTAGTGAAGTGATTAATGGAATCAGGTGTGTTAGTGAAGGACTGGAACAAAAGCCTGCACACCCAGTAGATCTCCAGGACCGAACTTGGGCACCCCTGCCCTAAATAAACAAGTTATTTGACTCTTGTGACCCCCCCCCCCCTCATTTCCAGCACTAGTCCATTGGTTCATTGTAATTTGCAGTGCTGATGCTACTAAATGTTCATCTGGCAAAGCTGGATCAATAGTGTTAAACCTGCATAATGCAGCCTGGCATTAAATGAATCGAGAGCCCACTCAGCCTCCTATGGCCTACTTGCATAGTAAAGAGGGGTTGGAGTGGACAGTGCACACTTTATCATTAGATCTCCATTGTGTGAAATGTGTTAGGGGGTCCACCCTGTGGCCAAGCTGCACTGTTACACAATGCATAGTATTAAATAATAAGGCCAGATGGCTCTTATAACTTCTGTACTACTGGAAAATAAGAGAGAGCAAAAGGCCCAATGGTGAGCATGGTTGATTTTTTTCTTCTTTTGATGACACATTACTGAACAGTGTGTGTGGGAAAGAGAGAATCATGAACAAAATTCCAGGCGATTCTTCTTAAATTGCTCTTTATTCTCCCAAATAATCTGTCAAAGTATCTAAATATCCACATTGTATGTGTCACTTAATATTTTTGTAAAACTATCCAGTTGTTCATTTCTTCTTGTTCCCTTTTCCCCTGTACACTGTAAGCATTCAAGCTAAAGTATAAAAGCTGAAGTCTAAAATGTTGTGTTTTCCCCCAGCATTTTTGCACTTTTTGTTTTCAGGTCAGTGACATGACCAGCACCACCTTCTTTATCTCTAGATTTACATTTGTCATTTTAGCACCCCCACAGGGTTTACGTTCAATGTTCCCAATTAGGTCCAGGCCTGTGATACTGTAACCCGAGAACAAGAGCATGCATATTTTAGCAGCAGTTCAGCAATGGCTGTATCTGCTCAACCATTAACTAGGTTACAGAAGTGTGTGGTGATGGTGTAGACTGACGTGGGGGGGGGGCGGGGGCAGCATTTCAGTTTTTCTGGCTTTATGTATTTTTGTTGTCACGGAAGGGGAAGGTCTTTGGTATCACATTGGCCAAACTGGTCCTAACAGCTGAGGGAGGGGCTTTGTGGAGAGATGAGGGGTATTAGATAAGGCCATTAGTTTCCTGTGGATTATGGTAATCCAGTCCCTTTGCCACCGGCTGCAACAGTAGTCCCCCGCGTTCAAAACACGGAGTGAAGATGGAGATCAGTTTACGGTGCGCTCTGCTGTCCGCCCTGCTCCTTTCCGCAGGTACGTCTCCTCGGCTTCTCACTTTCAGAGTCCGGTCCTGAAAGAGCGGAGGACTGTGACGCCGTCTGTCTGCACTCTGTTTAAAGATGGTAGTTAAAGATTGTTGCTTAGAGATGTGTAAGTGTTTATTTTGGGAGGTTTTCTAAATGAACAGTGATGAAACTGTCTCACAGTGAAAAGAAACTGTCAGTTAAAAGTTCCTGCAGTTAACAGAGGCAACTGGAGTTGCATTACACATGATGATATGCACAATATTTTCTGCGTGTAATAAGATTGAAATGGAGCACTTAAAAAATGGTCTGTTTCAGAATCTTTTGTAAGAATATTTAAGGATGTGAGAATTTTCAGCAATGCATAATTCCTCCATGTACAAGCACTTGAGAAATGAGAAATTTGTGTGTTTTTTCCTGTAACGAAAGAACATCACAGCTGATATTTGGGTGCATGTGGGTGCCATACGCTCATAGTATGTGAGGTTGAGATTAAATATGTTTCTGGCCGCCCTGCTGTTGTAGTTCTTGCTGTTGTAGTTCTTGCTATACTGCTGTTGTAGTTCTTGTCAGTGTAGATATTAATGTTGATATTAATGCTTTACCCTGCTCGGATATGGCCCTCACTGTACTGAAGCTGCTTTGTGTCCTTGTCCCGTCTCTGCTGCACTGGCTGCCCTGTCTAACTGTCCAATCTGACAGTGCTATTCAATGCACATGCCCAGGAGGTAGGTGTCCAGTATATTGATTTATGTTCTGTGTCTCGGTTTGAAGATGTGAAAGTGATGGGATTTGTAAGGTGGGTGGTGGTGGTGGTGTGGGGGCGGGGGTTGTTCAGAGTCAAAGGGTGACAGTGCCACCTTCTCTTGTCCCTTGTCCTGTGTGTGTCTGTCCCTGGAGGAGGAGGAGGGACAGGATGTCACTGAGACCTGGACAGGAAAAGCCTGCAAGTGCAACTGCGAGGGGGAGTCCACCACGGAGTTACCTGCCATCACCTCACCCGCCCCCGCCCCTGCCCCCGCCAGCCTACTGGACTGCATGCCAGGTGAGGACTCAGTTGGGTCAGCTGACCCACGTTACAAGCCAAGACACCGCCCCCGCTCCCCCAGGCCCAATCGTTCCATCTGCGATAATTAAACCAGCGCAGGATACCGTTCACTCTGTGTGCTGAGGCATAGTGCAGTTCCTTGGGGGATGGGGGGGGCGGGAAGTGCCATTCGCTCCATACTTATGTCATGTTGGCGGCTATGGATGTTGGATGTGAGCTGATGAATGCTTGACGGTCAGATACTTTGATACTTAGACTGCAGTTATTCAGCATGCCATATTTCCACTGACCTGCCAAATGTTGCGCTTGCCTGATCCCGCTGAGCTTTCGTTGGCCTTCGGCGAATGATGTCATGCGTGGTATGGAAAGATAATTCATTGCCTCCTGTTATCATGTGCAGTAATCTTTTCAGCCTTGATCACAGGGGAACGGCATGCCTATAGACGACGGCCCAATAGAGAGCAAGTTCTCTTACTGGGATAATGTTTCTGGAGAGGGTCTAGAATGACAAAGCCCGGTGACTGTAATGTTGTGGTAGGCAGGATTGAGGTCGATTTCATTTCAATTCAGTCAATTCAGGAAATGAATTGGAATTCAGTTAATTAATTGAAAATTCCTCATAGTACACCATAGAAATAGTTTACAATTTATGAATTGTATTTCAATGTATTTCCTGAATTGACTGAACTGAAAAGGAATTGACCCCCGAGCCTGGTGGTAGGTATAAATCAGGACAGAGCATGTACGTTTGCAAGGTGGTAAAGAGAGTGGACCTTCAGTGGAGGTGAGCTGGGCATCGGAATGAGGAGACTCAAAATGGCGGAGACATTTTTTTGGAACGCATTGATAACCATCTTTCCACAAAAAAACTCCCCCAAGAAATTGAATATTTTCCTTTACCGCGATCTGCATTTGTCCAGGGAGCCAAAACAGGCAGGAACCAAATGGCTCATTTGCATAGGGAATTGAGATAGATTTGCACTGTCCTTGCCTCCGTGCTGTTACATCGCCGTCATTAGTGGAAACACTGGCCTCCGACAGGGGACCTCCATTCAGCTGTCTCCATTCACACAGGAGGTCATTTATCACGGCAGTGATGGCCGCCAGTGCTCTGGCTCACCTGGTCTGTGTGTGGTAGTGCCTTGACCCTTCTGTCCAGGTGCACTAAAAGGTTTTAACCCCAGCAGATGGCTGGGGGGGGGAGGGGAGGGGTGGGGCACGCCTGTTGACTCAAGTTCTGTTGCATCGGTAGGAGTCATCACCATTCGTGGTGATGAGTCATGCTTTGCATGGTCGTCCAGAGGAGCTCGTCTGATGTGACATACTCTGCCTTGTAAAGTCATGATGTTTCATTTTTCTACTATATTTCTTCTTCTATATTCTGTCTACTCGGCCATCCAGCTGTAGCTGAATCCACCGTATCCATGTAGCTGTTCCATATCGCCTGTCTCTGTAGGGTATTGCAGTGTTTTGGACATTTCATTTAAACTCAGTCCTTTCTTACTTTGGTTTTCCATGTGCAAGCCCAGAGTTAGGACATACATTTTCACCAAATGACAAGATTCATCAGTTGTATTTTTGGTATAAAGGTTTGGTTTGTTATGGCACAACATCTGGTGGTTGTGAAGGTCTGCTGGTGGTGGTTTCCCCATGAATGATCAGTTTTTGTCAGCCTGGCCCCAGTACTGTCTGGAGGCCTGTACTATGGACAGTTGATTAAAAAAAGACACTCAACCATTTCAGATCACTGCCACAGAAAATGTGACCTGCGTGGGAAATAGGAGTTTGAGGAGAAAAGGGGAACGGCAGAGAGAGAGAGAGACAGAGAGAGAGAGAGAGAGAGAGAGAGAGAGAGAGAGAGAGAGAGAGAGAGAGAGAGAGAGAGAGAGAGAGAGAGAGAGGGATGATAGATAGAGGCAGGCAGAGAGAATGACGGAGCCCGAACACGAGCAGATAATCCCATTACTGGAACAGCAAAGTGATGTACAGATTACTGCGCCCGAAATAGGGCCTGCCCCTCACACTATTCCAAAAAGAATGATGCACATGCACATGAGCGCATGTGTATGATCAGTCTCTTAATCAACCTGAGATCCCCGGCCTCAGCCTCGTCAGAGCAGAGTCCACGACAGACCGGGACGGGACACAGGGGAGCATCGTTTGGGCAGGGCAGGGAGGCGTTTGTGCAGAGGGAGAGACAGCCTGCTGTCACCACACAGCCCCAGTGTAGGAACGGAGCGAGAGAGCCACCGGCTATCACTGCACTACTCTAATGTGAGGACAGAGGTAGAATAAATGGCGGCTGTGGGCGGAAGATTAACTTTAGGACTCAGCCATCTGTCATGCTCAGGTCTTAATGGACCTTTATCTCTCAATATGGAGAATTAGGAGGAAAGCTTTTCAGATTGGAAATGGGGGAGCATAGGTCGAATGTGGAACACGGATGGAGCTGGGAATTAGTGATGTGTTGAGCATCCAGTCGGAGGGCTTAACGGTTTTCATTTAGAATGATAGAGAGGGCCTTCCATTGTGCGTTTTCTCTGTTGTGCTGATTGACGTGTGTTCCGTTCCGTTCCATTCTGTTCAGCTACTGTAAGGGGTTACCGTGGGCCCACAATACCAAAGTTTATTGTCTGCTTTAAATCTGAAATGTTCTGAGGACTGGCTCAGTGCACAAAAGACAACATTTTGGTACAATGCCCTCATCAAGGGTAATGACAATTACATTTTGCCAACATTTCGTGGAGTTTTATATTCGGTTTCAAAGCTTTAACATTTAAAGCATAGAAAAAATATAAATCTTTTGCTAAACTAATAGTAAAATAGTTTATTAGTTTATATAACTACAATAGTTTTCTGTTTAGTTGAAAACTTCCATAGTCCTCTACAAAGAATGCATGCAGTGAACTCATTTCGGCTTCCCTCCCCCTTCCCCCTGTGGTTGGACAGCCAATCGGCTCCCCTGAACGGGAGCGCCTTCTTTAACCAATGTACAAGATGTCTTCTGAAATGTTCAGCTGAATTGTCCCTCCCATTGATTTCATGCTAAATCAAACCTCTTAAATCTCAACAAAATTTTGAGATTTAATATAATTTATTGAATTATAATAGTGTAAATCCATGCTTAATTTGTGTGTTGTTGCAAGAAACACAAATTAATCTACTACTTCATATGTATTTGGGCTGTTCTACCATGAAAATCCCCATTGCAGCAAACACTAAATAGCTGTTGGCGCCCTCTACAGGATACTATAATTAAGTCCAAGGCCTAGATTCAATCAACATTACAAATAGCTTCAATAAACACAACAGTTTGGCGAGTTCAGCAACCATCAAATTGTATTTGCCAAACTGTGTTTGCAAACTAAAAATGAACACTTATGTGTGTTAGTTCAAGGACAAAAGTTGATTGAATCCCTTTCAGAAAGAAAATGAGATGCATGATCATATAGATGTTTCAGAGACTAAAGTAAGACTGAAAAAGGGCAAATTCTTCTACTGACTGACAAGAGAAAACATCCTGTTCTGTTTGGATGATGTGATGTGATGTAGTTATAATATAGAATAATTTAAACACGATATGCATATATATTTATCATAATCAGGCAAAACATTTATATTTTCTTAAAATCAGTTTATGCAAGCAATGTGGCCTAGCTAGCCTGTTATGGCTAAGTGACAAGCTAGCCAAAGAAATGGTGTTGTTATGCCACAGTTATGCCCATGTTCAAATATGAATGTTAATCACTTTCATTCTCTGTTTTGTGGTACAACTAAAATAAAAAAATAATCAGGTGTAAGAGAAAAAACAACTAATGTACGGTAATTGTAATGAAATTAAATGTCTGTAAAAACACCTCAAATTAAGTGATTATAAGAGTTGGAGTCAATTCCATGTCAGTTCAGTCATTTCAGGAAATTAATTTCATGAATGAAAACAAAAATGGCAATAATTTTCTATCAGGATTTTTTCAGTTAGTCAATTGAATATCAATGCATTTCCATTAAATGAATTAAAATGGAATTGACCCCAACTCTGGTATTTTGCCTGGATATAGAAACCTATGATTTCAGTTGTAAAAATGGATGTTTGGCTGTGACTGACAGAGTTTGGCCCGTGTCCCCAGAGTGCCCCTATCATAAGCCGCTAGGCTTTGAAGCTGGATCCGTGTCGCCCGACCAGATCAGCTGCGCCAACGAGGAGCAGTACACAGGCTGGTACTCCTCCTGGACCTCCAAGAAGGCCCGCCTCAACAACCAGGGCTTTGGGTGAGTCCCAACAGCGCCTCAGGGGTCCATCCCTCGCCCCGGCCCGCACCACAAAGTGTTCCTCTCGGATGCTCTGCCATGGAGGCCTATGAGAGGGGAGCGTCTCGCATTCAAGATATTAGGCGTGTAAAATATTAAGGGCATGGTTTGCTGTGGAAAAATAATTGAGCTTCAGGGGTGAGTATTCAGCAATGCTACGTACATCTCTCTCTCTCTCCCTCCCTTCCCCTTTCTCTCCTTTCCTCCCCCCCTACTCTCCTTCCCCCTTTCTCTCCCTACCTCCCTCTGTGGCTCCAGGTGTGCCTGGCTGTCCAAGTTCCAGGACACCAGCCAGTGGCTCCAGATCGACCTGAAGGAGGTGGGCGTGGTGTCGGGCATCCTGACCCAGGGGCGCTGCGACGCGGATGAGTGGGTGACCAAGTACAGCGTACAGTACCGCACGTACGAGAACCTCAACTGGATCTACTACAAGGACCAGACTGGGAACAACAGGGTACGTCCATATGTCCTTCCAGAGACCCACATTAGCACACTGGACACACAAAAAAGCTGAATAACTGTTGTTCCGTATTGCTGGTGTTGAGGATCTTTGAGAACCGGGGTGATGCATACGCTGTGTTTCATCATACTTGGCAGGCCCCAGACTTGGCAGATCTCTCTGATGTGTTTTTTTAACGGCACCATTGCATACATTTATTTATTAATTAATGAATAAAACAACCTTTATTAAATTGGCTTATAAGGTGGAGAGCCACTCTACTTAAACATGTAGGATTCAGCCTACTATTGGATGAGCAATGTGACTTCAGAAGGTTTTTTGACATCCATTAGTATTTTTGCTGCATCTTTGGCAGACCTGCGTCAAATACAGTAAAATGCTAGTAAAACTTGAAAAAACTCCTGCAGATCTCTAAGAATTTTGTTCTGAATATTGGGGGATGTTTATAAATAGATGTTTCTTTTAAAACTGTCACAAATCTGCAGGAACTGTGTATAAACTGGTGTCCTGTGGTTAAAGTATTTCAAATAAAGTATTGGACCCAGGGCTGGCAGGTTGTTGTGGCGCAGAGAGGACACTAAGCTGGTGACATGTTGCTGATGCCTGTAGGCTATTCGACTTCCTCAGGTGTTCTACGGGAACTCGGACCGTTCCTCGTCGGTGCAGAACCTGCTACGCCCGCCCATCGTGGCCCGCTACATCCGGCTCCTCCCGCTGGGCTGGCACACACGCATCGCCGTGCGGATGGAGCTGCTGCTCTGCATGAACAAGTGCACCTGAGCCCCCCCGCCCACTGCCCCGCCCATTGCCCCGCCCGCTGCCCCGCCCCACTCTCCTCAGAACCCACACACTTGCCAAAGGGGAAGACGCAGCCCCTGTAGAGCCCCGCGCTATCCCACGTCAGGTCCCTCCCACCCACGACCCTCACGGATTACGTGAACGACGTCTGCTTTCCTCCCAGCAGAGAGAGAGAGAGAGAGAGAGAGAGAGAGAGAGAGAGAGAGAGAGAGAGAGAGAGAGAGAGAGAGAGAGAGAGAGAGAGAGAGAGAGAGAGAGAGAGAGAGAGAGAGAGAGAGAGAGAGAGAGAGAGAGAGAGAGAGAGAGAGCGCAGAACACCAAGGGTGTGCTGCTTTATTATTACTATAAGGTAGCATGTCCAGTTTTACCCTTTGGCAAGAGCGGGACAGGGAGGGGCACAGGAAGTGGGTCACATGATCGTGTGGGGTGGGGGGGTTGTGAAGGGGCAGCCAAGGGCAAGCTGAGAGGGTCATGTGGTGATAGTTGGATTTCCTGTACTGTATTTTGTGTGTGTGCGTGTGTGTGTGAATTCTGACGTAGTTTGTGACAGTGATGTAGAATGCGCTACTATAACGTATCCCCCTGTACAGTGGGGAGTGTCATTTTCTATTGTTTAGAGGCACATCTTTGACTCTATTTTAAAGGTTTACGAAGGCGACACTGCCTTCTTTGAGACAGTTCCCCTCCTGATTTGATTTTTTGTTGTTGTTGTTTGTTGTTATTGTTGTTGTTCTGTATCCTTCTGTAGAAAAAGCAAAGCATGTTGTAAAGTACTGTATCCATACACATTGTATGCAATGTATCTGATGGCTTCTCTGGGGAGATGCACATTAACAATCATTGTCACCATCAACTAAATCAAAATGTTCTTACTGCTTCATTGTGCAACAGAAAGAAAAAAACATGTAAACGCCAAAGAAAATGCAAACTCACGGTGGCCCGGGGCTAGGGAGCAAAATGTGTGTTTTTAATGAAGACATGTTTTGCAAAGTTTTCCATCCAAAAAAATGTATGTGTTTAGTACAAATGAGCCATGTTCATGCCAGTCATGGTGTAGGTAAACATGGTTCATATTTACAGTGATAATACAAACGGTGCCCATGTCGTGCCAAGATAGAAGCACAGTAACCATGGAAACTGGACAAAATGAAAACATTAGGAGAGAGAGAAGAGATAGAGAGAGAGAAAACCCCCAGAAAAGAACCAGCTTTTAGAAATACTGTTAGCATGTTCAATCTGATTCAACCGGTGGTCCCTGAAAGACAGACTGTGGATACATATAGCCAGCCAGGCGAGAGAGACAGACATTTTACATTCATAGCTACAGAGACAAAGTGGCAAGTAATGACTGGAATGACTGTCTGACTATTTTCTTTCTGCTGCATATGACAATAAACATGTGAAGGTCAAAACCAGGGATTTTTTTTTTTGTCATCATTTCAAAATGGCACTTAACCCCCAGACCCATTAGGCGTCTCGTGTTAATACTTTTCGTAGCAGCAGATCCAGTGCCAAACACCGTCCCATCTCTCCCCTCGCCGTCACAAAAAAGACGAGTTGAGCCCTGAGCATCACATTGTTCCCAGGAGAACACAAAGCAAAATCAAACCCTCATGGGTTTCCTTACATCAGACGTTTGCACGTGTCGCGGTCTGCAGCAGACCCATTACAAAAGAGGTAAGAATATGATACAGGAGAGATTAAACACCTTGCATTTATTATCTGTCGTCACACTCTTAAAACACATTTTGCCGTCACTTCATTTTCATGAGCAACCTAGCATTCAGGCATTGGAGACATACTTGACAAAATTTTATTGTTAGAGTCTGTGCATTCGTTTTTTTCTTTCTTTTTTTCATTTTTTTTTTTTTTTTTTCTTCAAGAGAACAGTGAAAAAAATCAAGCACAAAAACATGACATACAAAAAACAGCTTATTATTCAGATACCATTTCACAGGTATTTTTGATTAGATATTAGATAGAAGATGTAGTATACATACACGACTACCTGTATCGGGGGAGAAAAAAAACAAAAAAAACAACCCAGCTTGGAACGTTCGCTCTGGCGAAATCTGGCGCCTGAAAGTCGGGACGATCGACCTGGTCCTTGCCACACATTTGTAGCCCTGGACGGTGAAGGTGGCCTGGTCAAAAAGAAAATGGCTGCCTTACAGGTACCTGCAGATGGCAGTAGGTCAGAGTGGTTGTCTCTGGCCGAAGAAGAACACGAGAATATGAGATTCCTAGGAGTGTGGAGCATGGAGGACTCGCCTCCAGTCACCCTATGTCGGGGGTTCCCAAACTCGGTCCTGGGGGCCTACTGTGGAAACTGGTTTTGCTTCCAACCATACAATTGTTCTTAATTAGACCCATTGGAAGCGTTTCACTTTTGAAACACTCTTGAAGGATGATTTACCGTCCTATGGCCATATTTTGTCAGAAATAGCTACGCAAGCCATAAAGAATATATATTGCATATTCACATCCTGGAACTTTTCATCAGTCAGACCAACTAATGCTTTCATTTTCTGTATTATGCAATGTGATAAACAATTCCTTTAGAAAGAGGTTCCATTTATAGCCTGGCAGGTCAAATCAGCAGGGTCCTAGTTGCTGAATATGTGGATACCTGGTCACTGAAACTAAACCATTTGTGGAAAATGAAGAGTTCAATGGCAGAGAAAATAGCAATGAGCCAAACCTGCATTGTTTTAACATAAATGTTAAGGGTAAAATTATGGCAGAACGTGAACACAAGTTTTCAACAACCTTACTTGATCAAGTTGACTGTAACAAAAACCAGCAAACACAATGAGTACCTAGGACTGAGTTTGGAAACCACAACCCTATGTTACAGTAACCTACAGTAGCCTATAATAACTGGGCTTGGTTTAATCTGGCAGTATATGTTGAGGGGGCGATTATCTGAAAGTAAGGTCCTCATTAGCTTGGAGTATCTTAGGAGTAGTGGTTAACATCTGTGCAGTTCACTCAAACCAAGCTTGACCCTAAGGATTTCACTTCAGTTTGTTCAACCCAGTTTATTATATGTTCAAACTTTTGCTTAAATCAATCCGGGTTTATCGCAACAGTTGTCTTGCTGTGTGTGTGTGTGTTTGTAAGAAGCAGTTCAGCTGAGATAAGGCCCATCACTGTATCAATGTTAAGACCCAGGTGCATTAGTATGGCAGTGAGTTAAGTAGTGGAGACATTTCCCCTCAACTGCAGCACTGAAGCCTCTATACTTTTACACTTCCATCTTATCAGCACACAGGATTAAGGCAATCAAAAACCCTATTCTAAACTGTAGAAGGGCTGCTCAGTGCCAAGCAGCTCAATAAACCACAGGAACACAAACTAGCGCTCGCATCTCCAGCTTGCAGAAGGGTACGGGGCCAGAAGGAAGGGGATCTTACAGCAGCAATGGAACATTACCCCCAAATGTGAGAATCTCAGAGGGTCTTTCACAGAATTTCACAGCTTAATACCATGTTTGTACTAGATCAAATAACTGTTTTTTTGTGTTTGTTTATTTGTAATGCTTAGCAAAAAAAGCAAGGGATTTGTACAGTAGCCTGAATGGGCCATGGCTTACAGAAGGCCAAAATATCTAAATGGAAAAGAGTTTTACTCCAATTCTGAGTAGTGGGTTTTTAGGCAGAGGGACACGTGAGGGTTTTGTACCAGACTAAAACCACACACAGATATTCACTAAATCAACACAGGTCCCAAGAGTAGAAAGGCAAGTATACAGTGCGGGGAGCTGGCTCCATCTCCACAAAACCAAACAGCTACAGGTTCCACTGCAGCTCAAATCGTTGCGCTGTTGTCGATCGCTGAGGAGTAACAGACTCAGCTCTGAAATTAGTGGGCGATGCAATGAATGCTAATGACTGCTATCAGAAACGGAGGTTCCTTTCAACCCGTGTACATGATTTACTCTCGACGCACAGAGCCGTCTCCCCTGCTCTGCTGATGACAGAGCGCTCGGTGATGTCATTCTGACCTCCCTAAACCGCGTCTCTAGGCAACGGCTGGGACAGCGCCATCCGACCGGGGAAGGTCACACGACGGATTTTAGCGTTATTGCTTGGGAGTCGGGCGGCGTGCCAGGCAGACAAACACTGAACACTCATTTCTCATTCCCTTTGTTTAAAACTAGTCATCATCATCCCCCCCTTCTCTGACAGTCAAATTCATAAACATGTTGGCGTTCCGGCCTGCATTGAGGGTTGGTCTCCATTTACAGGTGTTTAAGGTCCGTATTCTAGTTATTACACGTCAAGAAAAATGATACCTTTTCCTTGCTTGATGCACAAAATCTAAAAAGCACTTCCCCTCGCTTTTGGCTAGGTTGGTGATGGGTCCATCCATGTTTTGATTTGTAAAAAAAGTCAAGTCTGTTCATTAGTTTTATTGGGAGAACCTTAGACTGCAGCAGATGTAAACAGTGGTGTCGAATGCCAACATTTCTCTTCCGTCCCTTCGTTTTTAGTTTTTTTCTGATAACATATCAATGATAATGCTCCCACACAAAAAAAAAAGAAAAGAAAAAAATCAAACAAAAACAAACAAATGAAAAATTAAATAAAATCTATGCTACGAGTTTGTCATGATTGTGTCTGGATTACAACCACAAAAGACTGTTAACCTTGTTTCATCTCAGTTGTCTATAGTTTTTTTATATATAAATATTACCAAAGAAATAGTCACACATTGGTATTAATATAATACACTGTGTTGCTGAACATAACAATCCTTCCAGGAAAAAAATACATTAACTTATATAAAGTAGAAACTGCAGAATACATACTCACTTTTTAGTTAACATACCTGGAGTACACAAAACACAAGTACAATACTAAAGTCTGTGGTTGCGATCATGGCGACACCAAGGCAGAAAGGAAACATCCTGTGTCTAATATCCATTATACACCGTATGAGCACTGAACACAAAGTGAAGAGAAATAGTTTCTTTTCTGACTACTTAGCCTGTTTAAAGTGCACTATTAAGAACAGAGAATGAGACTTAACTGAGCTACCTTTTTGTAGTGTTTTGTTTTTTTCTCATTTTTTTTCCTTTGTTTGTTTTGTTTCTACATGTCCATAAAATACAATTAGACTAGTTAACATTTATCTTAAGTACCTCGATGTCAGGCTTCAAGGAATGCCGTCTTACGCAGACCAACCAATGATGGCTCATTGCTGTGCAAAACATATCTGAGAAGAGTCATACCCGAGAGGGGAGAGAGAGAAAGAGAGAGAGAGAAGAGAGAGAGAGAGAGAGAGAGAGAGAGAGAGAGAGAGAGAAAAAGAGAGTCTCTCTGTTACATGGAAGGTGCAGTAGACTGCTTAGAATAAGAGAGGTGATTGTTTTTGTCCAAAGTTAGATGGGTCATTTAATAGCTAATTATCTGCTACCGACATCTTAAATACTGTGAAAGCTATTTACAATGCGCATTAGTATATCAAAATATCACTTTAAGGTTGTATATCGCAGAGGACCGGCTGAAAGGATGGTGCAAATGTATTCACTGATATAGTTTTGAGCTCATGTTGTATTGCTTGTATTTTCATTGGCAATTATTACATATAATGATTATCCTCCTTTATATATATATATATATATATATATATATATATTTGTGTTCAAAATAACAGCTACTTAATGTAATTCCTAATTTCTTATGTTATTCATAAAGAGTAATTACATTTGACCACTGAAGTTGTTTTTTTTGTTTTTTAAAAAGTGCTTTTAATCAGTGTTAAAATAAAAAATAAAAGGATAAACCCGAGACTAGTCAGTGCTGGTTAAGTTTGACTTCCTCAGCTCTCTCTCTCTCTCTAGCCATGGCTTGAACACGGATGAGTTTCTGAATAGCAGCGGGGAAGAGAGGGACTCACACTCTCCCAGTGTGACTGCTGTTTGGTGCACTGCCCTCTGGCAACCTGGAGGTGCACCACGGGTCTCTCTGCTCGCCAGCAGGCCAGCCCAGGTGTAGTCCCAAACACAGAGAGGGGTGAGTAGGGTTGGTCCCAGGGTACGGTGGGTCCCAAAGCTCAGCATTAGCCCTGTCCAGGAGGTGACAGGCCCCTCTGTTTATCCCTGGCTCCTGAGAGATTTGGCTGGCTGACTGGAGAGAGGAGGACAGCAGAAGATTCTGACCCTGACCTGAACACTATGTTCAGATGTCCTCTCTCTCCTGGCTCTCGAAGCAGCCCTAGATTGAGCAGCTCATATGTTTCCCCCCCCCCCCTCCCACTCCCCCTTGCAGAAGTCATGGCTGGACAAACACTACCAGGCAGTGCTCTCCCAATACTGTTGACTGATTCTGAATTCCATTACGCCTAGACATTTTGTTTTCTCTTGGTGCACGAATGAGAAATTGAGAGGGACAAAAGTTAAAGGCATTTCCTCTCTCTATGGACACACTGCAGCCATGTACCCACTCCCAGAATGCACTGTGGGAGTGGTTACACGGTTGTGAGCGGAGCACGGACCAGGCCCAAGGCTTCCTACATTCTTGTGATTCGCTGGATGGTCTTGGGGGCGGGGGGAGGGGGGTAAGTGGCCCAAACTGAAATGTAAAAAACATTTTTCTCTGTTCAAACAGCGGTTGAAAATTGACGAAATGAAAACCCGTCGAGTGAGTATTCCTAAAGGAACTGGAAAAGTTGTAAAAGTGCCAAAATCGCATGGAACATTGCACAACACTGAGCCAGCAAAGCGAGTCTTCAGCCAGGCTGGGTAAGGGACCCGAAACATGTTTCTGCTCCTCCAGTCAAAAGTTCAGATTGGAATAAAAAATTAAATAAGGAGGGGAAGTAAAATCCAACACAAAATAGCAAACAAAAATGGCAAATATTCTCACAACAATACTCTTAAATCTGAAAAATCTAAATACTTCAGATACAAACAACTAAATACTCATAATGAAATATAGCATTATTATGCAGGAAATTTTCATATATTTACTTTGTGTATAAACTATAGCTCTCGCACTTACACTATGCTTTTTAAATCATCATATATATAGTACATATACTGTATCTTTTTTTTAAACCGTAATGTATTTATTTTTCAAAACAAAAAACATTTGTAATCAGAATTTCATAAATAATATTACAAATTATATCAAATATGGAAGCTTAAAAAACTTAAGACATACAGAGCACTACCCTTCGGCCGAGGGTAAAGCCGTTTCACCCACGCCCGCCCCTTACTTGTTTGTGGCGTACAGTTCAGTAGCCAGCAGAAGGAGCTGTGGAGGGGGGGTCAGAGGTCAGGAGCGCAGGCACCTGGGAGTGGGGGGAGGGGAGGTGGTGGGTGGTTTGGGCAGGGCTGGACTCTCCTACAGAGCGGTTTCTTTCAGGTCGTTGAGGTTTGGCATCCGTGACCGGGAGGACCTGCTGAACCCAGGCCCGTTTTGGCCCCCTTTGCTGGGTATCGGCTCGGGGTAGCCCGTCCCCTCGGCCCGGTTGAGGGCCGACACGTGCCAGTTGGACTCGATCTGTCCGGGGAGGGGGTAGGCAGCCTGCCGGCTCTTGGGCTGGGCGGGGCCGCTGCTCGGGTGCCCCCGTCCGTCGCTGAAGGCCCCCCCTTTGGCGGGGGGGTTGGGCAGGGGCTGGAAGCGCAGGTCGGAGGATGGGGCCTGGTTGGAGGCGGAGGAGGAGGAGAGGTGCAGGAGCTTGCGCAGGGACTTGAGGGGCTGACTCTGAAGGGGGGGGGGGGGACACAAGCTTGTGACACCCCGGCCTGATACACGACACTCAATCACAAACACACTCATCACAAACACACTCATCACAAACACACTCATCACAAACACACTCATCACAAACACACTCATCACAAACACACTCATCACAAACACTCATCACAAACACACTCATCACAAACACACTCATCACAAACACACTCATCACAAACACAGTCACTGCACAGATACTACAGCCAACCAACACAGTGCATGCCTCGATTCCACCACATATTGTGTGCCAGGGGGTGATGCGAGGTGTCTGTGTGCTGGCATGCAGGTACTGTGGCTTTATCTCTGTCAGGTGTCAGACTGAGGATTAGGTACACCTGGATCTTCAAAGCAGACAGGTTATAGCAAAACACTTCGACATGGTGGTTCTCTGTGGCTCAGTTGGTTTCACAGCTGATAGGTTGTGGGTTCAATACCCACTGGGGCCACATATACTGAAAATGTATGCATTCACTACTGTAAGTGGATAAAAGCGTCTGCTAAATGGTGTATATTATATTATTATATTAGGCACTGTATTCGTGATACTGTGATACTTGTGTACGTCTATGTAAATTAGATACAGTAGAGGAACAGCGAATGTATTTCGTGTTTTTTGCAGTCGGCTCGTCATGCGTGCCTCTCGCGTGTCGGATGCAATGCCTCCGCTAGAGGTGTCTTACCGGAACGTGAGATTCGGCCAGCTTCTCTGGAGGCCACTCGTTGTCCCTGTCCCTATCTCTTTCTCTCTCTCGTTCCCTCTCTCGTTCCCTCTCCCGCTCCCGGTCTCGATCCCGGTCGCGGTCCCTGTCCCGGTCGCGGTTCCTGTGCCGGCTGCTGCTCTGGTGCGTGGAAGAGCGCACGGCCTTCTGTATGACCAGGTGGTCCTGCCCGTCGCTGGGAACCTGCTGGGTCACAGGGCCAGACGGGTGTCGGTCAGCAGCGCGGCGGCGTGGCGGTCAGACAGGACACACCCCTTTCCACCAGCACAAAGTGTGAACGTTCCCAAATGCTCGCGGGACCCCGGGGGGGGGGGACGAGGGAGGGGGGACAGGCCAGCCGAGACGCAGGTGCCCAAAATCACACGGCCGGCTTTCTTATTTAGAGGAGGCCTTCAAGAAACCAGGCAGTGGGTGTTCTGATGGACTCTCCATAAGATGATTCATTTTGGACTGGCAGCAGCCAACAGCACAATTACACTGGAGTTTCCCTGTCGGGTATTCTTCTCTTTCCTGTCTGTTTGTGATCATCTGAGGGGCAGAAAGCTCTCCCATTCCAGTGAAAAAATGAGGTGCATTCAGGTAAGTGAACCATAGGAGATGACGGCACTGGAATAGAAGAGTATTCTGTTCAAATGGTACAAACCTTCCAAGGCCAACTGGTTTGAGGATTCCAATTTACACATATTTTTTGAAAGGGCAAATGATAATCATCGCTAAGCTAGGCCCTGCTCAGAAAGAAAAGCAGCAGATGACAGAATCACCCAGCACTACCCCCCCATTCCCTAC
This sequence comes from Aldrovandia affinis, assembly GCA_029706075.1. NCBI lineage: Eukaryota > Metazoa > Chordata > Actinopteri > Notacanthiformes > Halosauridae > Aldrovandia > Aldrovandia affinis. The sequence goes on along the minus strand of JAINUG010000039.1, from coordinate 392,621 downwards.
CCCTACAGCTAACAGCGACACTGTTTCACACAATACTGTTAAACGCCACTGGCCAAACTAATGTTGCCCCCTGCAAACAGAACACCACTGCCTGTCAGACAGAAATGTGAAGGGACCAATTTGTCCTTGCTGGCGGAAGGCCTCACCCCCCCGATCCCGTCCCGGGACCCAAATCACATTTCGGAGCACCACATGAGTGACAGCGTGCACCTCTGTCTCCTGCAGGCACCAGGCTGAGCTCCAGACTGCTGTGAAACCCATGCATCAGCCCCCCCCCCCCTGCTGCGCTCCCAGCCGTAACCCCTCCCCCCCTGCTGCGCTCCCAGCCGTAACCCCTCCCTGACCCTCACGCATGCGGTTAGCGGCCCAGCGTACATCCCCAGTGGTGACATCACATCACGCCAGGAAACCACGCGGCAGATCCATCAGATGACCGCTCGTCGCCGAGTGAGAGCCAAGAGGCAAGCGCATCGTCCGGGCAACGCCGCCCCGGGTCTGGCACATCCCACTCACCGCATATGTGCAGGATTTCATCTCTCAGACTCATCAAGGTTACTTTCCGCAGCTCGCTTTTTACAGTCAATCGTTAAGAACACCTCTCTCTCTGGCCGGTGAGTCAGCGTGCCGGTTTTTAGAGCGAGCTCGGACAGACTCCTTCGGCCGGTTGAGTCAACCGTACAGATCATAACAAGAGCAGTGACAAATGAAAGAGCGCTGTCCTTGGAAATATCTCCATGTAGCTGGGAACATTGCTTTGGTTTCAGCACAGCGATGCAAATAGCAGCTGATTAGATTCCACCTGAGGACCGTATGCTAGCAGCGGCTGTACGTGTCCAGTCAGGTAACAGTCACTTCAGTCATTTGCTGGATAAAAAAATATTTTAAAAAATCGAGACCGAATTTAAAATCTACACCACAGTATGGCTTTTCTATGAATAAATTTGTATTCATATAAATTAATCTGAGAGCACAAGCCATTTTCCAGTAGTGTAATATTTTGCACTGCCCAAACTGCCCACTATGGAGTAGATGTATGGCGTGGGCACCCGCCCACACGATGCCCACAACAACGAGCAAATGAGCGGAAAAACAAGGCACGCGGTGAGACCTTCAGTCATCTGCAGGAAGACCGGGGGGTGGGGGAGCGAGGAGGAGGAGGAGGAGGAGGAGGGGGGGGGAGGGGGGGGGGGGGTGCTGCTTTAGCTCCAAAACCAGCTCTGTGTGTGTGTGACCTAATTCCACCCCCGCGAGCAGCAATCTGTCACCCAGGATCTGAGAGCGAAGCCATCATGTGGTGGATCTGCTCATGGTTTCATGTTCATCGTTTGGGAAAAAGAAAAATCATAATTTAAAAGATGATACCGGCATACACTGGATTGAGCAAAGGAAATAAAGAAATAAAGAAATAAATCAATGTTGATTAATAATGTTAATAGGCATGCGTCAGTGGATTTGATTACTGGTGAGTTCGGGTGCAACACACAAACGTAATACCATCGGTGAGGAGACTACGGGAGGGACTTTCACAGAGAAGCTATGCTTTATATTATTCTTTGAATTAAACAGAGGGAAAAGGCATTTCTTGATGCTCGGATTCCTTCCATCGTCGAATTCTGTCTGCAATATAAGACGCAAAAGACTCCAGTGGCACATTGGAAAACTCAAGGCAGGCAACAGCACAAACTTTGTTGTTTTATTCACACACAAAAAAGAGAGAGAAGAGGAACACATAGCACAGTTCAATATTTAAATAAAAGGGCAGAGAAAATTCAGTGTTTGCTTTCCCCTTAAAAAGCGCTAGATGTAGGTCATCCTCGCTTTGCTTATTATCATGCTGTTTATATCCCGCACTGGGTCCTTTCATCAAAAAACATCACACTCCGGGGGAAACATCTGTGTGGTTATTTGGGACCGAAATGAGGCCTCTCTCCCATGCGCTCCAAACAACTGTGAACCCAATATCAGCTTATTCTCTGGGGTTTTTTCACTATTCCTGCTTCTATGACACGGGCAGTTTAGCGGTGGAATTGTACAGGCCAGCATCGTGCAGTTTTGTTTTACATTTAATGGCTGCCAGGCCAAAAGTATAACAGGTAAAATGAGCATGAGTATTTTTAACTATGGAGCAGTCCCTTCACTGGTGTGGGAGTGAGCCAATCAAATCGATGGATAAAAAGATTCTAACCTATTAGAGATCCTGGTGCTGTGTATCTGGGCAGAAAGACAATGCAAGGTTTGATAACATATAAGGCCAAATGCGGTTCGTTTTTTTCCCTTTCACTAATAAATATAACTGTATATCAATCTTGTTCCAATCTAAAAAATATATATTACTGAATAAAATTAAAAATTAAAAAATAAAATTAGCTCATTTACCACTTAAATTGCAAAAAAATCAATAAGTTAATAGATTGAAATTTTGCAGAGAAACCTCACCCACTTGAAATATGGTAACTGGAATTTAAACTGAGAGAGATTGTGCAAGTGGGTCTGTTACGGACCCAGATGCCACCCTCTGGGGAGAAGTGTGAGATGAGCCTCTTGTTCCAAGGACACGAGTACTTTCAGTCCCTTGTTCCAAGGACATGGGTATTTTGAGCTTTGGGCTATAACCCTGTCTC
>JAINUG010000039.1:380000-385000 GCA_029706075.1 Aldrovandia affinis | reverse complement strand
CGGGTCGTCGGGGTGCAGGCGCGCCTCGCTCAGGTTGCCCACGGACTTGGCGTCGCTGAGCGCGCCGTGGCTCTTCGACAGGCTCAGGTAGGAGGCGGCGCTCTTGGTGGACGAGGGCATGGAGCCGTGCGACGTCTCCATGTAGCTGTGGCGGCTGTGCTTCTCGCCCGCCTGCAGCGTGCTCGTCTTGCCGTCGATGAAGGAGTGTCGGTTCTGCTGCGAGCGCGAGTTGGACTTCAGGTACTTGGCGCCGGGCCCGTCGGCGGCCTTGGGAGGCGGCGCCGCCACGTTGAAGTCGAACTCGCTCTTGCCCTTGGCGTCCTTGGGGCTGAGCAGGTGGGGCAGGTTGTTGTTGGCCAGGTCCTTGCTGCTGGAGGCCGAGCGGTTGAGCGACTGCGCCTGGTAGGTCTTGGGGTGCAGCGTCGGGCTCAGGCTGGTGGTCGCCGGCATGTTGCCGTTGAGGAAGCTGTCGTTGCTCGGGAGAAGGTCCTCCTGCCGGGGCAGGCTGGAGCAGTCCTTGCTGTTGGAGCGGTGGTGTCCTGAGCTCTTACTCCCGTGGTTCCTGAGGGAGAGAGGGGAGAGAGCGAGGAAAACGAGACTGTCCTTTCAGTACGCTCGTAAATATGGTCAGCAATTATTTTATTTTTTTCATGCAATTATTGATTTTTCTTTTTTCTTTTTTCCAAGACAGGACACAAACAAGTAGATGATCCACAGACAATTAAATGGTAATTACAGGGGGAGAAAAAACTAAATGCAAATAAATAAAGTCTCTCCAGAGATCAGTTAGTAAGTATATTTGTATAAATGAAAATGTTTCGCAATACATAACACAGTTTGCACAAGTTGATTAAGCAAAGTTTTCTACATAATTTAATAGCAAGGACTACAATTAGGAACATCTGTCTGGTGTTTTCTGTAGATAATTGCTAATTGAGTCTTCATTATTTTATTTTATTAGCTTGAATTACTGTATTTTTATACCAATTTCTATGCCTGATTTTCTTTTTTCTCGTAAGCCTGTCTTTGCCAATGTATCAATAAAAGGAACAAATAAAACCAAATAAAATAGAAAACTAAATACAATGGGAGGCTCATCCTGTTAAGGCACTGTTCTAGTGTGTGGGTGAGCCCCACGGTCTGCATCCTGGTAAGGCACTGTTCTAGTGTGTGGATGGGCCCCATATACTGAAAATGTCTGCATCCTGTTAAGGCACTGTTCTAGTGTGTGGATTATTATGAGCCCCACAGTCTGCATCCTGTTAAGGCACTGTTCCAGTGTGTGGATGTGCGCCAAAATTGGGAGAAAAGGGGGGTAAAAGCATTAAAGCCACAAGAATGATGGACAGGTGTCTGTAGAGTAGCAGTACCCCCTACTGACCTGTTGGAGGCGTTGTTCTCGCCGTGGTAAGGCTTTCTCTTGGAGGAGCGCGGGGGCGTGGGCGAGGGAGGGCCGGTGCGGTCCAGGAGGCGCAGGGTGTGGAAGGCGTGGTGGTTCAGGCTCTGCTCGGTCAGAAAGCGCTCTGACGGGTTCAGCAGCAGGAGGTTCTGAGGGAGAAACGGATCCGGAGAGTCAGAGCCTCTCTTCCCCCCCCCCCCGTTCCTGATCCGTGCGCTGTGTTAATCAACTCTCACAAACAACCGCCCGCGACAGGGACAGGGGGCACCGTTTCACCAGAGGTTAAAACGTTTCCACAGAAACCTTCCTTCCTCGAAATGCAAGCCAGGAAAATGTCATCTAGAATTGGAAGGCCGGATGCAGTTTGCTTATCGACACGTCCTGTCGTTCAAATTAATTCAGTGAGTCACCGTCGTCATCGTAAACAGAGCGCCGGTGAAGTGACCGGCCTAGACCCAAAAACGCTATCTTCACAACGCTTTCATCTCCGCCATCTCGATCTACATACGGAAACGGCATGAATAAAATGTCTGCTTCCTCTCTCCTGGGGCTAAAGACTGGGCACGATGAGTAACAGATAAACAGAAAAGCTTCTCTGTTTGTACACTTTCACGATTCACATACTGTTGCAAAGGAACTTGGAAGATGAGGCGGGCAGACTTGCGCAGGACGCTGAGGCAGAGGCTGGACCGCTGTTTCCACACCCCTATTACCATGCGCGTCCAACGAAACAACTCATGAATCATAATTACTGCACTATCGGATTCCTGCCATGCAAAAAAGCACAAAAAAAACCCAACAACACTAAACCATTGACCGGTGGCAGTGTGATTTGTGGTCCACCTTTAGAGAAAAGAAAGGAAAGCACATCCAGGTTTGATGAAGTGCTGACTGACGGTGCAAAACAAAAGAACAAAAGAAAAACAGAGAAGTCGCTCACTCCTCTTATCTAACCGCACGCTTCGTTTGACATTCGGCTTCGGCGTCTCGGCATTCGATTTTCGTTTCATGTCTTCGTCAGGGTACTACCTCGGTCTAGCGAACCGGTCGCGCAAACACTGTTTTTCTAATCAATGGGCTGTTCTCACGTTATGCAGACGCTTCTGCTTAGCTTCAGACATTAACTGAGTCTCCACGTTTGAGATATTATATCACTCCTGGCTTTGATTTCACGTTTATTTTTATTTATTTTTTAAATACATTTATTTCTGATTTTTTCCCGGTTTTTCTCCCAATTTGGTTGCCAATTAAACCCTCTATTTACTTCAATTCCCCACCCTCACGAGTCCGTCGCCCGTCCTCCGGGATCGAGACACACATTCCTGGTTGAGTGTTCCCGCCTCTTTCGAGACGGGAAATCTTCCACGGACTCCTTAACCTTCTCCTCGACGAACTCGTGCCGGCTCTCCCTCCCCCTCCCCCGGAGGCGGACAGCCAAATGCCAACTCCGATCGGGCTGACGACCAGGGCCGGTCTGGTAGAGACGCGGGTTTTGATCCGCGTCCCTGACGTACAGCGCACACCACTCCGTAGCGTGGTGCGTTAGACCGCTGCGCCATCCGCCAGCACAGTTTAAATTCTTTGGGGAAAAAAGTCACTTGCAATTAACGCGCACAGGCTTGTTAATTCGAGGCTTGTTCATTAGACTCAATTTTTCTTTTCAATTATAATATATATATTTTTTTTACAAATATATAACCCCGTTGTCTTGTTCCTGTCTCTGACTGTGGCCTTTTCACAGCCCACATCCGGGAAGGAGAGACTGGAACACCATGTATGTGGGTGAAGCTGTAACACGAGGCCGCCTCTCGGAAAAGTACATTCGCAGAATTGTGAGCGACCTGTGATGTTAGTCATGCATTAGCATGAGTCAGGTGTGAAATGGCTCCACATTAGTATACACGATGCTTCTGGGAGGGGACGGGGGACGAAACAAGCGATCGTCATGCGCCCGCCCGCCCCCGCCGGCCCGCGGAGAGGCAGAACTCGGGAAGCGCAAAGAGCATCGCATTCGTCTAATCGCTTCTCTCTTGGACACGTTTCAACAGGAGCGCTGCATCTGCCGCGCAAAGTACCTTCGGCCTAATTTATGCTGACTGATTTGATTTCATTAGACTTTGTATGCGATTAAATACTGTATTTATAAGGGAATCACTGGCTCCCTTTATGAACAAGGGAAAACAAATCAATGCTCCGCTAAATAGTGATGCGTCTTTGGAGTCCAACTGTCCAGAGGGGCCCGGCAGGATTAGACCCAATCAATCCACTGTGGGGGGGGTCAGGTGCCCAGGCCTCATTACAGCTGAGATGCACCGCTCTGTTATTGTGCCCACAGCCAGAAAAATAAAAGACAGAACGCTGGATTCCAGGAGCGCAGCAAAAAAAAAAACCTGCTTGCTTAAGAGCGCCTAAGGATGTCATTATGTAGAACCTACTGTAGAAATGTGGGATTTTTTTTTGTACAATCGATGAGTCACTCCTGGTAGCACACGCCGCCAGTACTGCCCACAAGCTTGACAAGACCTGCTCCCTTATCTGGTTACGCAACGCTGCGAACGATGGGGGGAGGCTGTGCTGATAGCCAGCTGCTGGAGCCTGCTTCAGTCCAGCACAGACACACGGGCGCCGCTCTGCCTGCGCTCCAGGTCTCACAGAGCAACGTCTGCGCGCGTCAGAGGGAGGGAGAGAGGGAGGGAGAGAGGGAGAGAGACAGGCGTCTGTCCGTCATCCAGCAGACGTTCGCGTAAACATTTTTTGGTGCGGGCAACCTGGTTGGTTAAGGTGTCGATCAGGTCTACGCCTTTCTGAGCCCGTGACCCACTTAGTGAGCAAACACATTTCTGCGACCCGCCCCATGATAAAATGTAGCCTGACGTACGCTCCGATATGGAATTAACGTTTAATAAAGCACCATGTTAAAAACACTGGATGCACACTGTGACGAGTGGAGTATAACATGCACAGTGCTTATGACTGGTAGGAATGTTAGTGGACAGTGTATTATATACAGTGAGGTATTATTTTATTTTTTGTGTGATCTCACTACCCAACTTAACCCCCCGCCTCCTTACAGCACAATTAGCTTGGAGCAGATGCTCAGGTGGTTTGCGACTGGTACAGTAGACCCAAGTTTTACCTTCTGACCAATCTGTCACGAATGTTGTACTGAGGAACGGTACCTTAAAACCTGACTACTACTGTCTCTCTCTGTGACCTGGAGAAAAACCGGAAACCCAATAGCCTTAGTTACTGTGTAAGTGGGACATATACTACGGAGTGCATTTCTAGTGAAATCTCTGATACTGGCTGTCTGTGCGAGGCTCCCATGAGTCATGGTGGCTCTGTTTCCGTGTGTCAGTCAGCCCTGTGGGAGGAGGCTGGTGGAGAGACAGGCAGCCGTGACCCCAGCGTGACCCCGGCTCCTACCTTCATCAGGTCCAGCATCAGGCCGCTGATGATCCCCAGATACCGCCTCTCCAGCGTCTGAGGGTGGTTCACTGCAGGGAACTGAGACACACACACACACACACACACACAGGGTCAGACAGAGCAGCTGAAACACACACACATACACAGGGTCAGAGAAAGGCACTGAAACTCT